>MU785338.1:57736-74006 GCA_026770625.1 Nicotiana glauca | reverse complement strand
GCACCGCCGTGGTGTGCTCATACTACTCTTCTGCACATTTTTGTTGTGCAGATACAGGTACTCCCGTTCAGTTCTGTCAGCCTTGGAAGGAGGCATATTGGTAGAGACTTCAAGGTATATTTGCTACGTCCGCAAACCGAGGAGTCCCTTTCCAGCTTTTCTATAATAAGTATAGTTCTTCCAGTATTTTCTCCTTTGTATAGATATTCTTGAGTCAGAGCCTCTTATGTATCCCTTAGCTTGTGATTTGTGAGTTTCAGGTGAACTGGGGTCGTGACATAAAGAGATCTCAATAAGTTATGTCTCTACGGCAAAAAGGTGGACCCGAAATAATATTATTGTCGACAATATTTTTGCCTATAATGTTGCTGTTGAAATAATGCAACAAGACAATGATCTTGAACCAAGATCTGTCGATGAATGTAGACAGAGAAATGATTGGTCAAAATGAAAAGATGCTATCCAGGCAGAATTAGCGTCACTTGAAAAACGTAAAGTATTCAGACTTATAGTCCGAACACCTGAAGGAATAAATCTAGTGGGATACAAATGGATTTTTGTGCAAAAACAAAATGATAAAAATGAAGTCGTTAGATATAAAGCACGACTTGTGGCACAAGGATTTTCGCAAATACTTGGCATTGATTATATGTGTTGATACCCAAATTTTCTTCATGTATTTTATATGTACTCAAAATATTCTCAAAATAGTATGTATATGCATATATAAGCATACCCAAGAGTTTTGGTATTTTTTCTTATTTTTAAAAAAATTTTAAATTAAATTGCTGTCTATTTTAATAATACAAAATTCAATAATTATTCCCAGACTATCATTTTTGGTGAATGACTTATTTCTATTCTCATATTTACACTAAGGTACAATTGAGGTGATATTTGCATATTTTTATAAAATTTATTTGGTATTTTAAAAGCTAAATTGCTATAATTGCAATTATAGCCTATTTTCCGATTAAAAATATTTTATAATTATAAAATCGCTCCAAGCATTTTTTAATTAACAATTATGTTTTTAATCAATTTAATGCTTTTGATTGGTTTTAAAAACTATTTTAACTATTTTTATTAAAATAAAAAGAGAAGAAATGGTTGTTTAACATTTAGCTTCGTTTATTTCAATTATAACCCCTTTACATTTCGATTTTAACCACAAATTGAAACCCCAATTTCAACCCATAATCCCCGACCCAGTCCTCAAATCACCCGATACATACCCCATTTAATAACCCGATCCAGCTTCAATCTAATCTAAGTTGTTGATCAACTGAGCTCAACGGCCCAGGATTTATTTCCAAAATTAAAACCAATAACCCCCCAAACCCCTCATCTCAAAGGCGGTCTCTCTCTCTCTCTCTCTCTCTCTCTCTCTCTCTCTCTCTCTCTCTCTCTCTCTCTCTCTACGGATTCTTGCTCTCTCTTCTCTCTAGAACCTTCTGGTTCTCTCCCTCGTCTCCGATGAATCCACCGCCTCTCCGGCTACCTCCAGCCTCACTTCCCTCGACCACCTGCCACCGTGAAACCTTGTCCTATTGATTCCCTCTACCTTCGAGACTCCAACAACCTCTATCATACAAGATGGTAATCGGAGGTTCTGCCTGACTTATCTCCGACCTTTCTCCGATGGTTTATGGTTCGATGGTGCTACAAGCATCATTATTAATGAGTTTCACAACCAGATTCCTTACCTCTCACTGGTTTATTACAAAACCCTAATTTTTTCTTAAAACTTTGTCTTTTTAAATGATTTTCAACTTGTTCATTTGTGTTTTACACTACTCCCTACTCGATCTTTGCGATTGTTCAAGTTTTCAATGGGTTTGTCTTTCTTTTAAAACTAGGTTTTCTGAACCTCTTTCGAAATAACTATATCTTCTGATTTTTTTTGAGTATTATGTGCATATGTTTGTGTTATGTGCTTTTTGGTGTGATCCTCTGGTTATTCTCCGAGTTCTATGTTTTAATTTTACTATTAGGATTCCAGCCTTCTATTGATTCTGTGATTACTTACCTAGGGTTCTCTGATTTTCATGCCTATTGTGTTCTATAGGTTTAATTGTTCACCATTTACCAAATGTTCTGCTGATTTTGTGCATCTCTTCGAATCCCTGAATTTGTATATGTTTTCCTTAGAAGTTTTACACTGATTTTTGAATCACTTCCTTATTTGTGAAGTGCCCTCCTTACTTAGTACTGATTCCCTGTGGTTTTTCAATTTCATCCGTGATTCTTTGAATTAATTTGTGTGTACAATATGCTGTCCTTATATTTTCCTTGAAATATTCTGCCTACTTTTTACTACTCCTATTATGTAAATATCAGTCTAGCAAACAATAGTTTTTCTTATTTGACACAATTTTTACCCGTTTGAACTAGGACTCCTTAATTGAAGGAAGTTTGAGTCTTTAATTGATTCTAATTGGTATTATTTCCATAACTAATCAGTCTATATCTATTATCTTATTTTTCACTTAATTTGAGAGCTATAAGTACCCCATTCTCTTTTGCATTACATACGAATACATTGCACCTCACGAATACAGACACACGAACACACAAAGCTCATTGCTCTGAACTCTCTCAGTATTCCCTCTTGTTTTTCTACAAATCCCCTCCCACTTTCCTGTTGATTACTGATTATTCAGTCTGCTGAAAGCCAAGTCTAAGTGATTTTTGGGGGTTGCTCCATTATTCTACTGCTCTATACATTATTGATTGTTTGGTTTCCATACTACTGCTCACTTCCCTGCACACTACTGCTCTACAATATCTCATCCTTGACTGGTATGCCCTCTATTTGATTTATAGCATCCAAAACAATATGTGTTTATACATGTTGTACTTTATTTTGTTTCTTCTATGCTTTTAATTGTGGTTCTGCTGTTCTTATTGCAACTAGCACGCCCACTAGTCTGCTTAATGCATGTTCTCCCCTACTTCCTAGCCCCAGTACATTCTCAGCATGTGATCATGCGCCCTTTTGATTGAAACATGTGACTGTTTAAGTTTTGAATTGCTTCCCTTTAGTATCTGGATGTAATTGTTTTATTTTATGTGAACTATTTACCCCACTTCCCTTTTCCATGTTTGTGTTTACTGCCTGGAACTATATGATGTATTTTGGTTCTGAGTTTGTCAAAAATGTCCCATTATTTTTCTCTTTTAAAAGTGTTTCTCCATGGATCATTTTTAAAAGTGTTTTTCAACTCAATTTCTTTAAAGAAATTTCCATCACACTCTCACAACTCCTAGAGTTTAGGTTCTACCCCTTCGTGTAAGCATTGCCTTGGGCACCTTTGTGTACCCATTGAACTTTGATGCAAAAGGCTGGTAATTCCACACTGCACTTGTTCAACATTTTGGTAATGTTTGGGTGCTGGTATTGGTCAAGGACCCCCTATTGGGCACTTAGGGAGCTTTGCCGCACCCAAACCATGGTCAAGGCTGTAAAACTCGAAAAAGTGAGGTTGGAAGATTGGGCCTGGATGAAGGCTCCCTATAGGGTATCTTCTTATTTTATTTTTATATTTCATTATTTAATTTAGCTATCATGGTATGTAATAATTTGTAAACGAATGGTTGGGGGCCATAGTGAAAATGGGTTGGGGTTATGCATGCTTACTTCAAAGTTATGGGTAGAAAATATGCTCATAGGGCTCTACTTACCTATTTGTGCAATAAACATCATGTATAGGACATGCATCTCATGTAGTAGTAAACCTGTTTTAGACACTTTACTTTCAGTTTATTGTCATACTCACTTCATAATCGCAACTAGCTAATGACTCACAAATAACTGTTAAAACTACTGCTGCATTTTCATTGGCATTTAGATACCATGTTTTAGGATTTTTATGTGCATTAGATGCCATGTTACTTAGGATTTATATTTTTGTGTAAGTTGAAATTTGTTGAACGCATCACCAGTATATTTAATCTAACAACACAAGTTTGGTTGACTACGTCTTCTCTTTAAAACTGGAATTAATATGCATGTTCACTTTTTTTAGGCAAGAAGGCAATACGTACGTCGCCTAGGCAAGCTTTAGGCCTAATAATAAAATAATAGATCTTGTCTTACTAGTTTCAAACTACTCAGCCTTTTAACTCTCCCAACTCTTTTTATCCGTCTCTCTGAAGTCCACTCTTTTACTGAAAATCTCTTTACATGGAAACATGTTTCGTATTTATAGACTCATTAATTTTCTGATTCTTGTTCTATTAAGCTTTTTAATTACTGGCCCAGGATCACATTATTTTTTGTCTAACTGAACTACTGTATTTTCAAGTCTTCTTTTTCAAACCATGTTTTCACAATTCCCTTACCTTTGCTTACTCAATTGTTTTCTTAGTTGTATTTCTACATTTCAAACGCTCTTCAGATCACTCAGTTGTGATTAAACTTTCTGCTAAAACTGATCTTTAAACTCGCATTCTTTTAAGACCTTAAATCTGCTTGAGACGTGCTAATTACAGGTTTACTTGTGAAGGATCTGTGAGCCTCTTATTTGGCTTTGTATGTTCCCCTTTATGGTAAGTCCTACTTGTTATGTATGTCGCCTAGTATTTTGTCCTTTAAATCTAAGGGTTCATCCTAGACCTTACCTTGTAGGAATAATGGTCCTAAATACCCTCTTGGACTTAAAGAACGGGACGAGTAATAGCACGCACTAAGCATTCATGACCAATCCACACATTTAAATAACCTTTACAGGGTGGGAAAGGTAGACATGGAGATGATGACCGCACGATAACACTATGCGTTCCATTGGTTACCGGTGTTGTGTGGATGATCCATGTGCTTTATAAACCTAGGACCCCCCTACCTTTTACTTGCTTTCATTTTTTTTAGAATTGTTTAAATCTTTTCCATAAAATTCCTGCCCTCTTTACCTTTAATCAAGTTTCAACTTACTTGCTATATTTTATGCAAATCCCTTCTATTTGAGCCTTTAATTGCCTACTTGCAGTCTTTATGTGGAATTATCTTGTATGCTTGTTTGCCTTTAAAGTCACAATATAGTATGGCCGGGAACCATACTAGTGGATCTTGAGAGGTGCCTAACACCTTCCCCTCGAGATAATTTCTAGCCCTTACCCAAACTCTGGTTGTCAATTTCAAAACTTTTAGTGTCCTAATGTACTTAATCATTAGGTGGCGACTCTTCAATACCAAAAACCCAATTCCCAAACGGGAATAGAGTTTTCTTCCCAAATATCATAAACCCGATTTCGCGAGAAAAAGGGGGCGTCGACAGCATGGCGTCTCTGCTGGGGATTCTTTAGTTTTCTACCACTACATGTTAAATGTGACTTTACTATTTTCTTTATTTCTTTATTTAATGCCTTTATTCGAAACTGACCTGTTTTTTGTTTCTTTTTTTTTCTTTAATGCTTTCATTTACTGTTTTCCTTTAATATCGTTGTAATTTTGAGCAATTATTGTAATCATTATGAACGTGAAAATATGTGGCAATTTGTTTCATTCTTGTAATTACATCTTGAACATCATATTCCACTCGTGGCAAACAAATACCATCGCAACGCTTGATGAGTTGTTGCGCTCTTCCAATATTATTACCCCCTAAATTTTGGCAAAGGCGTGTTTGCGGTAAACTAGTCGATCGGCGATGCAGTCGACGGTTCCGTGCCTTTCCCTCTTGAGTTGTCCGCTAAAGGGTACCGGTCTAGCACCCTATAGAAACCTTATTCTATTTAACTGTACATGCATCACTGTCAAACCTAGTCGAGTCAGTTATGCTGTCCACATAATGATTCTTTAAGATAACCTTATCCAAAGTCCATTGGGTTCCCCTGGGAACCAAATGGACAACACCATACTCTGTGCATTTATTTGGAGAACTAAGTACTGTTTATGCCAATTGTTGATTTAAATAGTCTAGTCCAGCGGGGGTAAGGAACTAACGCTTTGTTTTGAAGAAAATAAGGCACAAAATCCCCAGATTCGGCATGGTAACCAGTATTCACCCAAGGTTGCTAACATGGTGGGAGGACCTTCATTCCAGTAACCAGACTCTTGTCCGCAAGCATTTGGGAAACTTACCCTCTATTTTGGAAATTCAGCCAGACAACAAAATCATAGAGGCTGAAACCTTATTATAGGACAGTGATAGATCAATATTTCGATTTGGGGACCTCTAAATTACCCCTCTGCTCAAGGAAATAGGAGGGTTAACCGGTATTCCTTGGGAGACTCCGGGTTTGCTCATGCCAGAAAATCGCAAGAGTAAGGGTTTCTTCAAAATGATGGGGTTGAAGAAAAATTCAGACTTGACTTGTTTGAAGGATTCCTATATTCCTTTTGATTACCTGTATGAGAAGTACGGTCATACCAAGTCCTACCGCACCTATCCAGATGAATTCACCCTCACATCATTGGGGCATATCCGTGTGAGAGTTTTCATGTTCTACTTCTTGGGAATGATAGTGTTTCCCATGAAGAAGGCTAGGATCTATACCAGACTAGCCATGGTCACCAAGACACTAATGGATGGGATTGAAGGGAAATCTTTCAGCATAGTGCCCATGATTGTTGCTGAGATCTACCGAGCTTTAGAAAATTGTCAACGAGAGGCTAGTCATTTTGAGGGTTGCAACTTACTACTCCAACTCTGGCTTATAGAACATCTCCAAAAGGGTCGATACCGTCAAGAGCTTCCGCGAAGGCCGTGGAATGATCATATAGCCTTTCACCATCCTAATAGAATGAACTATATGCCTGACATGTTTGCTCGGCCGGAGGATGCTCGAGGATGGGCAGAGTTGTTTGAAAACTTGAAAGAAGACAAGGTACAGTGGATGTTCGAATGGTTCCCCACTGGAGAGTTCATCATCCGCTCTCGGGACTCTCCATTCCTTATACTCATTGGTCTGAGGGGAACTTATACCTATGTCCCTCTCCGAGTCATGAGGCAGGCAGGAAGGAGGCAAGTTATACCGAAGGTCGAGAAGATGAGTCATTTCAGGGCTGATTTCTAAAACGACAAGAGCCCTTACAAATGTCAATCTCAACACATGTGGAACAGTAAGATCATCCTGGAAAAGGATTCCATAGAGCCTGACAAATATGATGTCGGCTACATCTCATACTATCCAGGTTGGCTAGAAGAAGATCATGTTAGGTTAGGACAACCCGGGTCTGTTCGATGTCATAGGGTCATCGACGAAAGGGCTGAGATACAGGTTAAGTACAATTAGTTGAGCAAAAGGATTAGGGAGTGCGAGAGTGAGCATCAAGAGATTTAAGAGGCCAATCAAAAGTAGATCGAGGAATGGAAGGATATGGATGTTAGAGCCAACAAACGCCTAGGGCATTTGGAGCGAGGATTAGTAGAGCTGGAAGGGAAGTTCATCCGAAGGATCGAGAATTGCCAAAACGCTAAGGGAAATGAAGGAGGACATTTGGCTAAGGCTTATCTGCTACTGGGATTGCATGAGCTGGTAACGCTGTTCGATGGAGCCAAAGATGCCGAGTCTGGGGAAAGTCCTTCTTTTCTTTTCCGCTTTGAAATGTAATAAGGCCAATGTCCATTAGTGATATTTTACTTTATGCAATTTTAGTGTCGTTTTGGGATTCGTCGTATTTTTATCAATAAAATGAGGCATTTAGCATTATAAGTTCTCCAAATCAATTTGTCGCTAAGCCTACCTCGGGCATAACGAGGCACCCAATTTAGGACATTATTTATATTCTTGTACTACATGTCTAAATATTGTAATATTTTTCCTCAGAATCCGTACTAACTTGTTGCCTTTTTGTTTTTACTTTTATTTTTATTCCCCTCCCCAAAAGGTTAGTTCGTGCATTCTGGCATCGTCATCCTACTCCACAAGATCTAAGGGCCTTCCACCTCCTCTTCTTCCAAGTCCTATCAAAAATAGGGGCAAAGCAAAAATGGAAGATTTGAACAATGTCAAAAAGGAGAATTCGGTTGAAAGGGTAGAGGTTCCTCAGGTGTTCAGGTATCCAAAGAAAGTGACGCTCAGCTTGAACAAAAGTTACTGAAATTTCAAGAAGAACTAGACCAAGTTCGAAACTTGGCAAGTGTGTCATTCTCCCTCACAACTCCATACATCAACTTTCCCAATGCTCAACACCCCATACCTCCACAGAATATCGCGAAGCCGTAGAAACAACCCACTACTCATCAAAATTGCAACACATGTCACAACAATGCTCCACTCCTCATCCTTGAACCATTAAATTATCATCCCCACCACACTCTTATATATGTGGAAACCATGCCACAATACACTCAACCCATTACAAACACATCAGAATCTGATGACAAAGATTCTCTCATCAAGAACTTGGCTGCCGAGCTCAAGAAATTGACTAGCCGAGTCTAGGGCGTTGAAGGAAACAAAGGCATTGAAGGGCTGAATTATGAGGATCTTTGCATTCAGCCAGACGTTGAACTTCCCGAGATGTACAAACCTCCCAAGTTCGAAATATTTGACGGCTCGAGGGATCCTAAAGTCCATCTGAGGACATACTGTGATAAGCTAGTCGGCATAGAAAGAGATGAAAAGATTCGCATGAAACTCTTCATGAGAAGTTTGAAAGGGATGTGCTATCTTAGTACATTATCCAAGATCCCAAGAAGTGGAGGAGTTGGGTTGGAATGGCATCTGATTTCATGGACAGGTTCAGGTTCAATACAGAAAATGCACCAGATATCTTCTACATCCAGAATCTGAAAAAGAAACCCACCGAGGCATTCCGTGAGTATGCTACTCGATGGAGATCCGAGGCTGCTAAGGTCAGGCCAGCCTTAGAAGAAGAAAAAACGAACCGATTTTTCATCCGAACTCAGGATCCATAGTATTATGAGAGGTTAATATTGATAGATGGCCGGAAATTCTCTGATATCATCAAGCTAGGAGAAAGGATTGAGGAAGGCATTAAGAGCGGTATGGTCACTAATTTCGAGGCACTGCATTCCACCAACAAAGCCCTACAATATGGTGGCACGTCCAAGAAAAAGGAAGTGAGTGACGTGATGGTCGCACAAAGAACCAAGTACTCAGTAAAATATCAAGCCTTCCCGGTAACCCCCTCTCACGTACCAACCTATCCCCAATTACCAAGCACCTCCGCCCTCTTACCAAATTCCTGCTTACCAATCATCCCTATCCCCCACATATCAACGTACCTCCCCAAGATATTCCCAAACTGCACCCGTCTACCAAGCCTATAATGCTCACTACCAATCACCTCCCGCCCGCCAAAACTTCCCCAGGCCACGCCCCAACTTCAACCGTAGGCCTCCCAAGCAATACACCGCCATCATCGAGCTAATCGACCAACTATATGAAAGACTCAAAGCAGCCGACTACGTCACCCCAATCCCTGCCATAACTCTAGAAAATCCTTCCCAGTAGGTCAATCCAATAAAACCTATGCGTACCATTCCGACATTAAAGGGCATACCGTTAATGAGTGTCGATCTCTGAAAGAAAAAATCCAAGCTCTAATTGACAATAGAATCATCGTGGCCAAAGAACCTACTCCTAATGTTCAAAACAATCCCTTGCCTGATCATAAGGGTGGTGGTGTGCACATGATCGAGGTAGAAGATGATTGGGACCCCAGGCGTCAATTGGATTAATAGCCGAAGGTGATGAGCCCAAGAAACCAACCGTCACATTGAATCCAATTATAGTCCAGATCCATCCCTCTGGGGATGCTAAAGTAAATATGTCTGTGTCTCTCGAGCTTGAAACACGGTCATCCAAAAGGACTGCAGAGCCGATTGAGGTGGAGTTTGGGTCTCCAAAGGTACCATTTGAAGTTGTTGTGTTGCCACCCAAAATGAGAGTGCCCACTCCTGTAGCGATGTCAGCAGTAACGCCAATCTATACACAGGACATACCTTGGGATTACACCACCATAGATAGAAGAAAGGGAAAAACTAGGTCTGGAGAAGCAATCGCAGCACAGGGTATGACCAGGACTGGCAGAATTTATACTCCGGAGAACTTAGTTGAATCAAGTGAGCAGGCCTCTGGACGACCTATTGAAACTGGACCTGATGATCTCTAGTGGAAGATACAGGCAAAAGAGTACTCAGTTGTTGATCAATTAAATAAAACACCAGCGCAGATCTCCATTCTAGCTCTACTGCAGAGCTCCGAGGCACACAAGAACGCCCTAAAGAAGATAATGAGCGAGGCATACGTACCCAGCAATATAACTGGAGGAGAGATGGAAAATATGGTCGGGCAGATATTGGAGAGTCATAAGATCACTTACCACGAGGATGAGTTGCCCCCTGAAGGTTTAGGACACAACAAAGCATTGCACATTGCTGTGCGATGTGAAGACTATTTCATTACCAGAACTTTGATTGATGGAGGGTCCAGCCTCAACATTTGTCCATTGGTGACCCTTAGAACATTGGGGAAGAGTCTACATGAAATCAAGGATGGAGCTATCAACGTCAAAGCTTTTGATGATTCCCAAAGGGCCACTATTGGGGAGATCAGTTTATGTTTGCAAATGGGGCCAACTTGGTTTGATATTGATTTTCAAGCAATAGACATCCCGGCATCCTAAAACTTACTACTAGGACGACCTTGGATCCACGCCGCTAGAGTCGTAGCCTCAACGTTGCACCAGGCAGTGAAGTTCGAGTGGAATCACCAAGAGGTGATTATTCATGGTTATGGGAGTAATCCCATATACAGTCGTCAAACCATCCCAGCAATTGAACGAAGAAGGAAACTAGGAAGAGAAACCTACCACCAGATTAAGTGAGTCAACGCCGTGGACAAAGATAAGTGGTGGGACAACAAGATAGAGAGTATAGTAAATTGGAGCGGGTACGAACCTAGCAAAGGACTCGACAAAAACCTCCAGGGGATCACTAAGCCTATAAAACTAAAGAAACATGACACCACTTTCGGGTTAGGGTACGTTTATACTTGGGAAGAATTCCAGAACTGGTCACCACCATGGCATGGCCCTTACTGTCCGTTGGAGCACCCGATACCCTGCCTGGAACAAACTTTCCAGCACGCCGACATCATGTATGGGTCAGCGGAAGATGAAGCATTAGCAGCAATGAAGAACCTGTTCTTGGAAGATGACAATATGGACAGTCACGTCATTCTCGAGGAGGAAGGGGAGGAAGGCCCTTCTATACAGGCAATGAGCCGAGGAGAGAGCCTCAACAATTGGCCCACCAGAACCACCAAGGCCCGGAGAGCTTCAGGGTAGCTAGGCTGAACAAAGAATTATGCATTAACTTTTACTTTTCGCTAGTTGATTTCCATTCAATATTATCTTTGAATTTTGAAAAGAGCTCCGATGTTCAAAACAATTTTTGGCATTTATCAAAGCATTTCAGCTTTTATATAAAGCTCGCTCTTATTATTTCTTTTCTCTACCATTTACTTTACTTTGCACAGCATTACTATTACTTATCTTGATGAATCAACGAATGTGACATGCGACGAGGTAACGCAACAAACGGACATAGAATCACAAGAGGACGAGATACCAGAAGAGGTCGTTAAAGAGATTGGGATTTTGAGAACAGACCTAAGTCTAACTTGGACGAAACTGAGGTTATCAACTTAGGGAATACAGAGAATGGCAAAGAAATGTGCATCAGTGTTCACCTCTAACCATTAGAAAAGGAAGAGTAAAGAATATGAGGACATATTTGCCTGGCCATATGATGATATGACCGGTCTCAGTACATCTATTGTAGCTCACAAATTGCCAACGGATCCAACATGTTCGCCAGTAAAGCAGAAGCTCAGAAAGTTCAAGCCAGACATGAGTTTGAAAATCAAGGAAGAAGTCACCAAGCAAGTCAAAACCAAGGTCCTTAGGGTAGTGGAATACCCGACATGGTTAGCCAACATTGTTCCAGTACCAAAGAAGTACGGAAAGGTTAGAATCTGTGTCGACTACCGGGACCTCAACCGGGCTAGTCCAAAAGATGACTTCCCACTGCCAAACATACACATCTTGATTGACAATTGCACAAAGCACGAGCTGTAGTCATTTGTCGATTGTTTTGCTGGATATCATCAGATATGGATGGACGAAGAAGACACAGACAAAATGGCTTTCATTATGCCGTGGGGGATGTATTGTTATAAGATGACGCCGTTTAGATTAAAGAATGTTGGGGCCACCTACATGAGGGCCATGACTACTATTTTCCATGACATGATACACAAAGAAATCGAGGTTTATGTAGATGATGTCATCATCAAATCCAAGAAAGCCATTGACCACATGGAAGATTTAAGGAAGTTCTTCAATAGATTGAGAAGGTATAACCTGAAACTGAATCCCGCCAGGTGCACTTTCGGGGTTCCAGCCGGAAAATTGCTTAGGTTCAGCGTAAGTCGATGGGGAATACAATTCGATCCGTCAAAGGTCAAGGCCATTCAAGAATTACCACCTCCAAAGAACAAGAAAGAGGTTATGTGTTTCTTGGGGAAACTTAACTACATCAGCCGGTTCATAGCCTAGTCCAGCGTCATTTGTGAACTTATCTTTAAGATGTTGAAGAAGGACGCCGCCACTAAATGGACTAATTATTGTCAGAAAGCCTTTGCTAGAATCGAGGAATACCTGTCAATGTTGCCAGTTCTGGTTCCGCCCAAACCGGGTAGGCTGTTATTGCTCTACCTTGTAGTACTGGATGGAGCATTCGCGTTTATTTAAGACAACATGATGAAACGAGGAGAAAGGATTAGGCCATCTACTATCTCAGCAAGAAGTTCACCCAGTACGAGGCCCAGTATTCCCTGCTAGAACGCACCTGTTGTGCTATGACTTGGGTAGCTCAGAAGATGAGGCATTATTTCTATAACTATACTACTTATCTCATATCAAGGATAGATCCGCTAAAGTACATCTTCCAGAAGCCCATGCCCATGGACAAGCTGGCCAAATGGAAAATTCTTTCGAGTGAGTTGATATTGTCTACGTGACTCAGAAAGTGATCAAAGGACAAGCACTAGCCGATCATCTTGCCGAAAACCCCTTGGGAGGAGAATACGAGCCTCTAAAGACATATTTTCCCGATGAGGAGGTTTCTTTCATAGGAGAAGACATTACAGAATCCTATGATGGCTGGAGAATATTTTTCGATGGGGCAGCAAACTTTAAAGGCAATGGCATGAGAAGCTATCATTTGCTCTATTGGGATACCATACCACCATCCTCAAATCAACTGGGGCGACTCCTTATATGTTGGTTTGCGTTACCGAGGCAATCATCCCAGACGAAGTAGAGATTCCCTTCCTGAAAATTATGCAGGAAGCAGAACTTGAAGATGCAGAATGGGCAAAGAGTCGTTATGAGCAATTAGCCCTTATAGACGGGAAAAGACTGAATGCAGTTTGCCATGGTCAGCTTTATCAGAACAGGATGACCAGAGCCTTCAACATGAGAGTCATGCCAAGATGATTCACGCCAGGGAAGTTAGTACTGAAGAATATTTTTCCGCACCAAGATGAAGCCAAAGGAAAATTCTCTCCCAACTGGCAAGGTCCGTACATGGTTCACCGGGTTCTAATCGGAGGAGCCCTCATACTTGCAGAAATGGACGGAGAAGTTTGGCCAAAGCCGATCAATTCAGATGTAGTGAAGCGATACTATGTGTAATCGTTATGATTTTTTTATGATGTAATTTGAACTACGTCTTACCTGATTACCGTTTAAGAGGGGATACATAGGCAGACTTATGGGTTCAGTCACAATTTAATAAAATTTTCATTTCCACCGACACTGGAAACTGGGGAAGAATTTTGAGACCCTCAAAATTCCGAAGTTTATCTTCGTCAATCATCACGCATAGCCGTAAGAGGCACCAACCCAGTAAATTGGGGCAGAATTTTGAGGACCCTCAAAATTCTGGAGGAAAAGAGGTTGCAATATCTTGAACCGTGTCGCAGTCATCGGTTCATCTAAAATCATTTTACCTATTATGTATTTACATCATATTTTTATTATTTTGCTAAATCATGCATAGATACTATCAAAATAGCTTTGTTTAGCAATGCTACCCCAAATGAAAGCAAGAGCCGAGTAGGGTAAAAGAGATCTACGGGAAGACGAACTAACCTTCCCCCTTTACAAAACTCACAATTTTTATTTGGATGCAGGCACCCCAAACATAAAGTCATCAAATATGATTAGAAACTCATATTTTTCAGGAACACGACTCTCAAAATCATCGCCCATTTACAAGTGCTATCCGTGCACGACGTCCCCAACAGCCATAATGACACAATCAACTATCAGCTATTATCTCTCAGCTAAGAGATTTCTTACTCCTCACCTTTATTTGTTGCATTGCATAAGGCTACTTTTCTACCTTCTGAGACTAAGCACTGTCTCCATCTACATTTTTCGCATTGTATAAGGCTACCTTTTCTGCCTTCCGAGACTAGGCATTGTCTCCATCTGCGTTTTTTTTTCTCTACATTGCATAAGGCTACCTTTTCTACCAACTAAGCAATGTGTCCATCTGTATTTTTCCCATTGCATAAGGCTACCTTTCTGCTTTCCCAGACTAAGCCTTGTCTCCATCTGCATTTTTCTCTATATTGCATAAAGCTACCTTTCTGCCTTTCGAGACTAAGCACTGTCTCTGTCCTATATTTCTCTGCATTGAATAAGGCTACCATTCTACCTTCCGAGGTTAAGCTCTCCCTCCATCCTGCATTTCTCTACATTGTATAAGGCAACCATTCTGCCTTTCGTGGTTAAGCTTTACCTCCATCTGCATGGCTGAAAGATCACCAACTTTATTTAAATCTCTCCATCGGCTAAAATATCGCCAACTTTATTTAAATCTCTATATTGACTGAAATATTGCCAATCTTATTTAAATCTAGGTATCGACTGAAAGATCGCCAGTTATATTTAAATCCACATCATTATCTATGCTTATGCTTTTTGTCGGCTAAAATATCGCCATTTATATCTTTCTACCTTGGCTGAAATATCGTCAGCTTTATTTAAATTTTTATCTGCTGAAATATCGCCATTTAGATTTATCCTTCACATCGGCTGAAATACCACCAAATCTTGCATTTCATAGGTTGAAATACCGCCAAATCTTGCATCTCATGGGCTGAAATACCGGCAAACTTTCCAAGGGAGTCATTGTTCGGAAGCACCATTTTCATAGTCCGAGAACGCCATGTCATGGCCCGAGGACCCCGCTTTATATCCTGCACATCATTATTAAAAGGCATCATGGTTCGGAGGCACCATTGTCATAGCCCGAGAACATCATTTCATAGCGTACGAATCCTTTATTATACATTTCATGGCCCAGGATGTCATGGTCTAAGAACATCATCCTAACCATCCAAAGGCAGCATTCATGGTCCAACAGGAACTTGCATCACATTTAAATTTTGCACGATATGCTTGTATTACTCAATTGCAGGTACATCAGCTGTCAACAACCATTACAGCAGGAGCAATCCCGCTCCAGTGCCCGCAGCCCATCGGTCCCTGACCATCCTTTCCCAACCTAAATATTGCGTCCGTCTTTTCAAAAACCTCCATTGACATACTCCGTCGATGTATCCCGAACTACATATGACCTGATTCCTATAAAATAAGGGATATGTAGGCGACTCAAAAACCAGACCTCGGTCAAAATTGGTCATCATATCTTTACGCGATAACTCTTTCATCTTTCCGGGGTAAAAAGGGACAGCTGTTGATACCCAATTTTTACCTATGTATTTTATATGTACTCAAAATATTCTCAAAATAGTATGTATATGCATATATAAGCATACCCAAGAGTTTTGGTATTTTTACTTATTTTTAAAGATTTTTTAAATCAATTTATTATCTATTTTAATAGTACAAAATTCAATAATTATTCCCAGACTATCATCTTTGGTGAATGACTTATTTTTATTCTCATATTTACATAAGGTATAATTGAGGTGATTTTTGCATATTTTTATAAAATTTATTTGGTATTTTAAAAGCTAAATTACTATAATTGTAATTATAGCCTATTTTTCGATTAATAATATTTTATAATTATAAAATCGCTCCCAGCATTTTCTAATTAATATTTATATGTTATTAATCAATTAATGCTTTTAATTTTTTTTCAAGCAATTTTAACTATTTTTTTTTAAATAAAAAGGGAAGAAATGGTTCTTTAACATTTAGCCTCGTTTATTTCAATTATAACCCCTTTACATTTCGATTTTAACCATAAATTGA
>MU785338.1:12298-43401 GCA_026770625.1 Nicotiana glauca | reverse complement strand
GTTGTGAGACGGGATCTCAGTTCTGTGTTGTGATGGTACGAAGGAATTTGAATTACAGCTCCTTCGTTTGAGTCAGTTGTCATCGTTTGAGTCAGTTGTCATGGTTTGAGTGTGTTCAGATCATTTCTTATTGGAGCCTGTGTTATGCCTGTCGTGGCTTAGGCCGATGTTGAGGTGTCATATGACTAGAGTGGCGTGTTATAGTCGAGATGATCGTGGGAGTCAATAATGAGTGCGAGCATATGTGATTCCAGCTGGTTAGAAAGGTAATGTCGAGGTTTGGCTCCGAAATCTGTTGTGGTATTAGTCAAAAGGGAAATGGATTCATGAATGGTTGATCTGGGAGATGAGTTCAGTATATCGCGTGTTTCGGTTGCCGTTGGCAGTATATGAAGGTATTGAAATGAGACTTTATTTAACAAGAGATTTTCTATCGGTATTTGGTTGTCATGGGCAGCTGTTGTGAATGGAAGTTATCGTTGCATGTGTTTGAGTTATGTGGTATATTATGTGATTGCGGCCGAGGTTGCAGGTATGGATTATTACAGCTGGTTCGGGTTTAGTCTGAGTAAAAATGTGAGGTTCTGATCTTGTGTAAGATTTCAGAAGGTGAGATGTAGTTCTATGGTTTATGGACTAAATGGGGTTGTAATTCAGCTATATTGTGTTGTCGGACCTATATGTGATAGGGTGACGTGGGATCACCCCGGTTTATATGCATGGAAAAGCTATTCAGCTATTGGTGAACTTCTAGGACAACACTGGGTCCGCTCGAGGACGAACGTTTGTGTAAGTTGGTGAGAATGTGACGACCCGACCCGTTGTCACGTGAGTTACCGCCCTGTTTCCCCCATATTGTGTTTCTTCATGTCTCAATGTCAGTATTAGAGTTGATCGGGTATAATTGAATTGGTTTTGGTTGAAAATAAGGCACATAACCTCTTAGAAGGAAGCTTGTATTAGAAAAGTCAACCGGAAGTTCACTATGTGGTTAGAGGGATCAGAATTGAATTCCGATGAATCGGTTAGCTCCGGGTGATGATTTATGACTTAGGAGAGTGATCAGAATCGAATTTGGAGGTCCGGTGTAGAATTAGGCTTGAATTCGCGAAGTTGGAATTTTGGCGAATTCCAGTCGATAGGTGAGATTTTGATCCGAGGGTCGGAATGGAATTATGAGAGTTGCAGTAGCTTCTTTAGGTGAGTTTGGATATGTCTGCAAATTTTCAGGTCATTCGGACGTCGTTTGGTCGGGTTTTTGATGGAATATACGTTTCGGAAGTTATAGTTGAAACTAGGCTTGAATCCGCCTTGATTTGATGATTTTTGTGTTTAAGGATGTGTTTTTATGATTGAAACAAGTTCGTATCGTGTTTTGGAGTAGGTTGGTGGTTTTGGTTGAGGTCCCGGGGGCCTCGGAGGTGATTCCGGGGGTCAAACGGATCATTTTTGGTATAGCCTAAGGTCAGATTTCTGCTGGTATTTGTTGCAGACATTTGTTCTATGCGATCGCGGGGCAGCAGTTGCGATCGCATAGAAGAGTTGGAGAGGCTTGGTTGTTTACTCAATGCGATCGCGGGAAAGAGTTATGCGATCGCATAAGAGGAGGAAGTTGTTCTCTGCGATCGCGGTCTGGTAAGATGCGATCGCGTAGTTATAAATTCAGATGAAATGCGATCGCATAGTGGGGTTGTGCGATCGCATAGACCATTTTTAGGCCCTTGAAAATTTGTTCATCGCGATCGCATGCCTAGGGCTGCGATCGCATAGAGTATTAACTGGGCGACAGAAGGGTTTTTAATATCATTTCATCCGCGACCTATCTCCATTTTTCCTCCATTTTTGCACACCTTGAGAGCTTGTTGGTAGAATTTGAAGGGGATTTTATCGGGAAGTGATTGGAGGTGAGTCCCGTGGTCTTAATACGTCATTTTATCAAAGAATCTTCCATTAATTCTCTAAATTTGGGTATAAATTGAAGAAGTTAGGGCTTGGATTTTTGCTATGTAAAGGTTGGGATTTGGTGGCTCATTTGAACTCCGATTTTGATAAATTTTATATGTGCGGACTCGTGGTAAGACGAGGATTCCGAAAATATGAGTTTCATAATTTTTCGAGAAGCGGGCCCGGGGCTCGGATTTTGCTAGTTTCGAGATTCTTCTTATATTTCGATTGTTTTCGATTGGGTGTTGTTCCATTTGCCTATTATGATATACGTGTACTGATTTTGGCGAGTTTCGATGCGCGTAGAGGCTGGTTTGAGGAGCAAAGGCGTCACGGAGAGTTTTCGCCGGATCGAGGTGGGTAATACTTGTAAATGATGTCCTGAGGGTTTGTAAATCCCAGACTTGCACATCATAGTGCTATATTGAGGTGACTTGCACGCCGGATAACGGGCGTGGGGTAGAGCACCTTTGGGAATTGTGACTTGGTCCGTCCCGCTTAATAAAAACACTACCTAATGGCTTGAACTTGAATTGACACACTAATAAAGATATTAGTTATCATGAACTGGATTGATTATCATGTGTTGGGCTTCGTGCCAAATATTTAAATCCTTCAGGGATTGGTATCACTGTCTTGGCAATACTGTGCATATTTTTATCTCTGTCTTAGGTTTTAAAATGGTATTTTGTGAACTCAGCCATCTTTCTAAGATTTGAAAACTTAACTGATGTTTAACTGATATTTTAGCTGAAAAATTGCTATGTGATTAATGCCCAAGAGGCTTATATGCATTCATGACTATGCATGGATCGGGCTGCACGCCGCAGCGGGAGTGATATTGATATTGCGCTTGGGCTGTAGGAGCACTTCCGGAGTCTGAACCCCGACAGTGAGCGCCGGACGCCCAAATGGATCGGGCTGTACGCCACAGCGTCATGTGCATTGCATTGCATTCATGCATTGGTTCTACTTGTACTACGTGGCATGACATTTAGCCCTCATACATTACTGGCATACATATGTTATTTTCCTTGTTGACCAGATACACTGGTGGAAATTGTTAAGGAGTGCTGAGCCCAAGGGGCTGACTTGAGTACAGACTTGTACTATTTGATGTTGTACCCAGGTATTGAACTGTTAATGATGAAAGAAAGAGATGTTAAAAAGAGATTTCAAAATTTACTTACATATGTTATAAAGGAATACCATGAAAGTGTACTGAAATCTAAAATGTGATTATATATTTTATAGCATGAGATAGTGCTTTGTGTGGCTTTCTTTTCCTCATCATTATTTACTTTTATTACCGCTGAGTTGGAAGTACTCACTCGACTCCCTGCACCATGTGTGCAGATTTAGGTATTTGGAAGCTTAGCTGAGCTTGGTGCTGGTTTCGAGCTTCATTTGAGAACGTCGAGGTAGCTGCCTGGCATCCGCAGGACACGAAATTTTCCCTTATCACTCTGTTATTTTATTTATTCTGCGTACATTCAGACTTGTAGAAATATTTTTAGTATTGTCGTGATATTCTGATAGAGGCTCTTGACTCGTGACCCCAGGTCTTTGGGAAGTTATGTTGTTCTGTGAGATTTTCGGGATATTTTTATAACTATCAGTTTATTTTGGTTTCCTTCATTATTAATGACTTAAAATAAATGATTATGAACTCTAAGCTCGGGTTGAGAGCACATTTGGTCGGGCTTGCCTAGCCGTTGGGTTGGGCGCCATCACGACCGGGTTTGGGGTCGTGACAATTTAGTTCCTTTCCAACAACAAGACATCGGAATGGTGTTAAGCATATTTTTAGATACCTCCGAGGGACTATTGATATGGGATCTTTTTATTCTTATGAATCTGATTCACAGTTGATTGGTTATGCAGATGCAGGTTATTTGTCTGACCCATATAAAGTCCGATCTCAAACAGTCTATCTATTTACTTGTGGGGGTACAACTATTTCATGGCGTTCAACAAAGCAATCTTTAGTGGCTATATTTTCCAATCATGTAGAGATAATAGCTATTCATGAAGCTAGTTGAGAATGTGTATGGTTGAGATCAGTGACTCAACATATTCAACAATTGTGTGGTCTTTCTTTAAAAACGAAGATTCCAACGATATTGTATGAAGATAATGCTGCTTGCATAGCTCAACTTAGAGGAGGATATATCAAACAAGACAGAACAAAGCACATTTCACCAAAATTCTTTTTCACACACGATCTTCAGCAAAATGGTGAGATAAATGTTTAACAAATCCGTTTAAGTGACAATATAGCAGATTTATTCACTAAGGCATTGACAACATCAACATTTGAGAAGCTGAGACATTAGATTGGAATGCGTCGTCTCCGAGATTCAAATAAAACTTTCGTCAGGGGGATATAATACGCATTGTACTCTTTTTCCCTTAATCAAGGTTTTGTCCCACGTGGGTATTCCTGGTAAGGTTTTTAATGAGGCAACACTCAATTTACAAGATATGTGTACTCTTTTCCTTCACTAGGCTTTTTCCCACTGAGTTTTCCTAGTAAGGTTTTAACGAGACTCACATTATCTTTTACATGGACATCCAAGGGGGAGTGTTATGAATATGTTAGAGTAGATGTCCATTGAATACTCCTAGACATCCCTATTCCATGAACCATTTGAGTTCACGTACTTAGTTAATTCATCACTTAATATTTTTAACCTTTAGGTGTATTCTTGTAACCTTTCATGTATCTTATATCCTATAAATAGGGTATTCTTTATCCTATGAAGATGAAAATAGAAACACACTTGAATAAGATAACTTCTACATTATCCTCCTATACATCTTGTCTCTATTACTATATTGTTCTATTTTGCTCTTATTTCTTAATACAGAAAACATTCAAAATATATAAAATCTGCATGCTGTAAATCACACAAAACGTTTCGAAATTGACCGACAGTTGCACCAAATTAAGTGCACATTGATACGAGGCAGGCAGTGGTCCCAAAAAAGTAACAATAAACCCTCGGTAACCTGCAGATACTTTTCTCAGACGTTTCTACAAAAAATATCACTCATCTGTAACAGTCAAATCGAAGGGGTTCCTATTTATTCATCGACAAAGTATAGAAAACTAATTTAAAAGTTTACAGACCTTAATATTATTTACAGCACGTAAGATTTATTAACCTATAAAAAATATAGCAGGTAATTTGTTGAAGTATGTCAAAAGAATTATCGTTAATTTCAAATATGAAGACTCATAGTAATTATTTTCCACTTTAACTCTTTTTTGTCAAAAGCCAAATTACTACTCCAACTTTACACTATATACACATTTTTATTTTTCGCCCTTTAGATTATCTCTCTCTCCTTCAATATTATTTTTGTTTACCTGGTTGTTGTTTTCTTCTTTTTATTTTACTTTTCACGATGTTAATTAACTTAGGTTTGTGTTCTTATCCGACGTATCCTCTTGTTCGAAAATTGTATATGGCTAAAATCGAGCTTGCTTAATTTTGTATAACTAACCGAAATCGGGGTGACTGATTAAGACTCGGCCTTGGTTATATTGGCCCATGGTACGGACATGGATTGGTAAGCTTGTGGAACGATGGCCGATCAAGATCGAGATCAGCCATGTTCAAGACCGACGCGAGAAAGAAATCGAGCGAGATCGAAGGAAGCCTGCTCGGTCGAATAATAGCAAGCCGAGATATCCGTGATCGGACAAGGATCGTGGCAGAAATCTCGGCACGTATCAAGTCAAGAACGGATATTTAGCCAATGATGGAATTTTGTTGACTTGAGTGAAGGTTTGTTTTGAAGATTGACAAATGAAGCTTAGGCATGAAACAGGTCCATCCCTTGTGTGCATAGACATGAGCATATTCGAGCAAGTGGGATGCACCTGAAGGAAATAAGCTTAAATTGGTATAACTGATATCTTCTAATCGAAAAGGTTGCATAATTGTTAAGAAGAAGGACTCCTTACTCAAAGAGAACACTATCCCAGAGAAGGGAGGAGTTAGAAGTTGAGATCAACTAGAACTCTTCCACCAAGGAAGAGTAGCATTAGAACTCTAATTATTTTCTACTCTACTAACTCTATAAATCGCAAGATGTTCTCTCTTTACAGGTGACCCACAAAAGTAGAAGTTAAACGTGAATTGAGAGCAAAATAGCAAGGCATTTTGCAATCAGTTCGTGTGTGATTCAAATGTGCAAACCTGAAGCTACATGAACCAGATAGAAGAGCCAGTTCCAAGTGTCTGTCTTTTATTCTAGTTCAATTTTAGTAGATCTTTTTATATTGTACCTTTCAACTTTATCTAGAGGTAATTGTAATAGATACTCAGAGTATTCAAGTTAGAGTTAACTTGAAGTTGTCGCAATAGTTAGAAGTTGTTTGCCATAATGGGATTAGAGTTAATCCTAAGTTTGCAAAAGTGTTTTGTAAATGCAGTTTTTGGCTCAGTGATTTAGTGGAGAGTTTGGAAAAATCTTACTGAGAAGTAAGTCGTGGATTTTTCACCTTTTGAGCCAAGTATTTTCCACATAACATACTTGTGTTCTTTACTTTCGTCATTTACTATTTCAGCAGCAGTAGGTTAAGGAATACTTAGAAGAACCAGGTCTTTATATAATCAGTTTAGTCAAAATATTAGACACCACACAAATTATTTTCTCCCCTCTCCCCTCCCCCCTGTGTGGTATTGAAGTTAAACTATTAAATTGTATTAGAGCGGGTTATCCTTGAAGAGGCTAACACCTTAGGAGCATATCAAGATTAGTGCACCACCTGGAAACTGGGAAGGGCAATCCACTGCTAGGCCACCACTCTTTAATGGAAAGTAATATTGTTGGTGGAAAAACAAGATGAGAGATCACATCATCAAAGAAGACTATGAGCTATGAGACATTGTCACAGATGCTACCATGAAGAAAAATGTTGAAGGAGTATATGTGCCAAAATTAAGAGCTGACTACACTTCTGAGGACTTGAGGAAATGGGATAAGAATCCTAAGGTCAAGAAATGGCTTGTGTGTGGACTTGGTCCAAACGAGTACAACAGAATTCAAAGTTATACCACTGCTAAGGAAATTTGGGACACTTTGCAAGTGGCTCATGAAGGAACACCTCAAGTGAAGAGGCCCAGAGGAACACTACTATATTCTAAATATGAGAATTTCACCATGAAACAAGGGGAAACCATCAAAGAGATGTATACAAGGTTCACCATTCTGACAAATAAACTTAAGTCTCTTGGAATGATTATTCCTGAAGAAAACAAAGTTAGAAGATTTTGACATGGGTTCTGCCAGTCACTTGGGAGAGCAAAATCACTACCATTTAGGAATAAAAGAACATTTCCACTCTTAAGTTGGATGAGCTAATTCGAAATCTCACTGCTTATAAACTTAGAAGGAAAACCATGAAGGTGGATGTACCCAAGAATAAAGGAGCCTGGCACTTAGAATCACTAAAGGTTATGAACTAGAAGATGATGAAATGGCTACGATCACAAAGGAATTCAAGAAGTACCTAATGCGAGGAAATGGTCCTTCAAGAAGTGAAGCTACAGAAAACCAAGGGTTCCTAAAAAGCAAACTAATGAGGGCTGCTAAAAGTATGGAAAGACTAATCACCACATCAAAAAGTGCCCTCAATGGAAAATTGAATGGAAGAAGGAAAGAGCTGAATGAAGAATCAGGAAGAAGGAACGGGTTCAATCCAAGAAGAACAAAGGATCAACAAAGGCTATGGTTGCTGCTTGGAGAGAAAGCTCAGATGATGAAGATGGAGATGAAAAAGCACTTATGGCCAGTGGAGAATCTTATGAGGAATCTGAGGTAAGTGTAATTCATCTCTAAGACAAGATTAGATTTTTGTCTAAAGAAAGGAAATCTGAGTTACTTTTAGATTTCATTGATAATATGAGGATCTAAACAATGAAAAGGAACAGTTGTCTAAGGAATGTGCGATTTTGAAAGATAAGTGCAAAAATCAAAACGTAAGGCTAGTGAAAGTGAAAGTAAAAATGTTGTGTTAAAGTACCAGGTTTATGAACTTGACATTTCTGCCCTAGAGATTAGATCTAAAAATCTAAAATTGAAATTAGGAACATGTAAAAAGAAAGTTGATCTCACGCAACTCACTTTAGAAGAAAATGTAGGAAAAATGAAAGATGAGTTGTACAAAAGAGATGAGCAGATAAGAATTCTTAAAGAGGATCTATGGAAAGTCAAGCACGAGCTACAAAGAATCTATAAATGGAACAGGTCCTCCGATGCACTTTCATTGCCACATAAATACCATAGTAGCAAGAAGAGAGGACTTGGCTACGGGACCCCTGCACCTAAGTGGGATCCCAAAAGAAGGTATCTCACACTTCTTGAGAACAAGATTTGCACACACTATTGTAAAATTGGTCACTATAAAAGTGAATGCACTGCAAAAGAAAAGGCCAGTCAAAAGAATAAAAATATTTGTTCAAGGGAAAAATAGACTTCCAAGTTGGGCTAAAAAGAATCTGATTCACCCTTTTGCCTATAAAAAGGGACCCAAACTAGTTTGGGTTCCTAAGACTAACCCCTGATTTCCTTTTGCAGGTCCAAGTGAAGGGAAGAAGTCAAATATGATACATGGATAGTGGCTGCTCAAAGCATATGACACTTGAGGACCTGAAAGGAGTTAAAGTCTCCGTTGAAAATGGGAAGAAAGGTGAGATCATTGGGGTTGGAAAGGTAGGTAAGATTAATTCTTACTCTATTGAGAATCTCTACTTGATATATGGCCTAAAATACAGTCTAATCGGTGTATCACAATTTTGTGATAGAGGTAACTTGGTAGCATTCACATCTACCAAATGTTTTATGACAAATCTTACCACTGACAAGATTTTTTGCATGGAAAAAGAGTTAATAATATATATATTGTAGATCTATCAACACTTTCAGAAAATGAACTCACTTGCTTAAGTGAGTTGGATAATGATCCCCTCCTTTGGCACAAGAGACCTGGACATGAAAGTCTGAGTCAACTCAACAAATTAGTCTTCAAGGACCTAGTGATAGGGTTGCCTAACAAAAAGTTCAAGGAAGATAAAGTTTGTGAGGTTTGTGCAAGGGGGAAGCAGGTAAGATCATCTTTGAATGCAAGAAAGTGGTAAGCACCACCAGGACAATGGAACTAGTCTATATGGATCTCTGTGGTCCAATGAGAACATTAAGTAGAGATGGTAAAAGATATGATAGTGCTTGTTTATGATTTCTCTAGGTTTACTTGGAAATTATTTTTAACATCTAAAGATGAAGCATTTGACATGTTTACTTCTTTTTCTAAAAAAACTCAAAAACAACTAGGTAATCAACTTGCATCAATTTGGTCTAATCATGGCACTGAATTTGAAAATGCTAAGGTTGCTAAATTTTATGATGAGCATGGCATAGATCATAATTTTTCTGCTCCTAGGACTCCACAACAAAATAGAGTAGTTGAAAGAAAGAATAGTACACTTGAAGATATGGCTAGGACTATGCATCTTTCTAGTAAACTGCCCCATAGCTTTTGGGCAGAAGCTATAAATACTACATCATAAATAGGTGCATGAATAGACCTCATGTAGAGGAAACTCCTTATCAGTTACTTAAAGGGAGAAAATACATATCCCATCTTAGGGCATTTGGATGAAAGGGCTTTGTGCACAGTAATGGTAAAGACTCCCTAGGTAAATTTGATCCCAGAAGTGATGAGGGAGTATTCTTGGATATCCTTCACATAGCAAGGCTTATAAGGTATATAAAAAAGAACTATGTGTATAGAAGAAAGTATGTGTATAGAAGAAAGTATTCATGTGGTTTTTGATGAAACTAACATTCTTTCTGAGAGGCAAGAACATGATGATGAAGCAATTGGGCTGGTAAGAAATTCAAAGGAAACCACAACCCAGACTGCAGCTCCTATAGAGGAAGGAACAGGTGATGGAGCAGGTTATTTTACCCAGGGCAACATGACAGGGTAATAGAACAAAGAGGAAATGACTCTCAAACCTCAAGTGAAGCTATTCCACAACAAAAAAGCATTGAAGGAACATCAAGAGGAAACCAGTTGGTTGTGAAATCTTACAAGTATCAAAGTTCTCATCCCATTGAGAATATAATCACTGACCCAATCTCTAGAATCAAAACCAGATCTTTATTAAAGAATGTTTGTGCCTTTGATGCTTTCTTATTTCTTGTTAAACCTAAAAATGTTGCTGAGGCTTTGTAGGATGTGGACTGGGTAAATGCAATGCAAGATGAACTCAACCAATTTAAAAGAAGTCAAGTTTGGCATCTGGTACCAAGACCCAAGGACAGATCAGTAATTAGCACAAAATGGGTGTTTAGAAATAAACTTGATGAAGATGGAACACTTATAAGGAACAAGGCAAGATTGGTGGTTCATGGATATAGCCAAGAGGAGAGCACAGAATATGATGAAACCTTTGCTCCAGAGGCAAGGTTGGAAGTAATAAGACTTATAATAGCCTTTGATGCGTACATGGAATTCACCCTTCCCCAGATGGACGTCAAGAGTACCTTCTTCAATGTCTATCTAAATGAAAAAGTATTTGTCAAGAAACCTCCAGCGTTTTAGGAGTGTCCTAATCATGTGTACAAACTTGACAGGGCACTCTACGGGCTCAAGCAGGATCCTAGAGCATGGTATGAAAGATTATCAAAATTCCTGCTTGAGCATGGCTACAAAAGTGGTAAAATCAATAACACTTTATTCTCGAAGGAAAAATGTAAATATCTCTTAGTAATGCAGATATACGGTGATGATATAATCTTTGGATCAACTATAGATAAGCTAAGTAAACAATTTGCTAATCTAATGGAGAGTGAATTTGAAATGAGTATGATGGGTGTGTTTAACTTCTTTTTAGTCTTACAAATTAAACAAAACTCAAATGAAACTATGATCCATCAGCAGAAATATGTGAAAGAGTTGCTTAAAAGGTTTAAAATAGAATAATCAAATGAAATAGACACTCCTATAGCAACAGCCACAAAACTGGATATAGATGAACCTGGTTCATCTGTTGATTAGAAGTTGTATAGGGGAATGATTGGTTTTCTTTTATATCTCACTGCTGCATACCTGACATTGTTTTTAGTTTAGGTCTTTGTGCTCGATTTTAGGCAAATTCATAGGAGTCCCACTTGACTGATGTCAAGAGAATCTTGAGATACTTAAAGGTACCACTGTAAATTGTCATTGGTATCCAAAAGGTAGTAATTTCAACCTGGTAGGATATGTTGATGCTGATTATGTAGGTTTTCTTGTGGATAGGAAGAGAACCTTAGGTATGACATACTTTTTTGGTTTATGTCTTGTTTCTTGGTCTACCAAAAAGCAAAATTCAGTGGTCGTATCTACTGTTGAAGCTGAGTGTTTTGTTGTTGCTTCATATTATGCTCAATTTCTATGGATCAAACAACAATTAATGGAGTTTGGAATTGATGTTGGTTGTAAGCCTATATTTGGATATAACACTAGTTCCATTAGTATGACAGAGAACCTGGTTCATCATAAGAGAATTAAGCACATGGATGTTAGGAACCATTTTTTTAGGATCATTATGAGAAGGGTTTGATCACTGTGGAGTTGTGTGCTACTGACAAGCAAATAGCTGACATCTTCATAAAAACCTTAAATAGAGATCACTTTAAGAGGAACATGTTGGAACTAGAGATGAGTAAGATCACCTAAAAGGTCCAGTTCAAAGTTAAACAGAAAAAATGATAAAAAGAAATTGAAAAAAGAATTTTTTATTTTATTTTTTATTTTGGTTAGAAAGTCTGTAAATTGTTTAGAATTAGATTAAATCTTGCTCAGTCTCATACTTTCAATAGTATACTCCATTGCTATGTGCTAAAATGACTCATTAATATCTAATGATATTTTCTTTGTTTTAGCAAATTTAGACTTACACGAGAGAATATGCAGTGAAGAACCTGGTTCATCAAGATAAATAGGTATGTGTTCTACACTTTACATAATTTGAAATAATTATATTTGGATCATGAGCAGAGTCCTACCTAATTCCAAAGCTCTTTTGAACTTATCTGCTACAAGTGAACATGTTCCATTTAATGACTTCTAACTGAATTAAACTACCTAGATATTAGGGATAAATTCCAACGTCTTTTCAAATTGAAATTCAGTTTGATTAGATTTCTAAAAGTCTGAAAAGCCTGTCGTTACCCATTAATTACCTCTCTTTATATTGATCAACATTATTTCTTTCTTCACTCCACTACTTTTTTAAGCCGTCAAAGACTCTCCATCTTTTCTAATCTTCCAAGTACAATCTACTTCTCTTTTCTTCTAGAACCAAGCACATAAATAGCCAACACTCCTGAAAATCCTTCATCACCACTACAAGAAACCACTTTCACACCCACTACCACTCCTTAAAACACACCAATCTCTAAGAAAAATAGAGTAAAAATGATGGCTCGTAAGATTATCATTAGAGGAAAGCAGATCGAGAAAATAAACAAATAATTGAAAGTAGGTAGGGAAAAAGAATCCCAAAAATCTAAAGATTCATTTAAGTCTGCTACTGAGGGGGAAGAAAGTGGTTCTTCTAAAACTGAACAGGTATCTTCTGGTCCTAAAGTTATTCTTGAGATAATTTCTGAAGATGCTGCAAATTTGGAGAATAGATTTGTACTAGTAGGGTCTATAGCAGGTATTGAGACTACAAAATCTGGAAAAGTTGGTGGTAAAAATGAAAAGGGAAAAGAAAAGGAGAGTAAGGTTGCTAGGAGTGCTGTGAGGGGAAAGGGTAAAAGAGTGGTTGATTGTTCACCCACTCTTGTTGGTCTAACAAAACAAACTAGTGCAATGGTTGTTTGGGGAGAGGAATTTGCTGAAATAGAAGAGAGTGTGAGGAAAAAATAGGGAAGTGTGTCTGGTGAAGCTGCTGAAATGTTGGTTCAACTTGGGAAAATATAGATGAATCTGTTTCATTTGAACAGGAAACCCTCGCAGACCTACTGGAAAAAGTGACTGATAGTTATAACCCAACGAAGAAGGGAAGTTCAAAGACTAAAACCCTTGGCTCCGCTTGGTCAAACAAGAAAAGGAAAGCTTCTCCTTCAGTCCTTTCTGTTACTATTGAAATTCCTCCCACAAAAAGCAAAGCCGCAAGAAGCCAAAAAAAAGCCGAATGAGGAAAAATTGGAGAAAGCCTTGGAGGAAAGTAGAAGAAAAACAGTTTCTAACGGAAAGAAGAAGATAGGTGAGCCTATTGAGGCTATTGATGTTGATGAGATGTACCTGGCCCTTTCGAGATGAAGATGAGACAGAGAAAGTAGAGGTTCTGACTCCCAAACCCAAGAAAGCCAAGACTTCTACTAAGAAGTCTGTTTCTGAGTCAAAGTCTGTTGAACCATCCACCTTGGCGAAAAGAACAAGATTTGTTGTGAAGGCAAAACAAGTGAAAATTTTTAAAAAAGAGAAATGGAGTGGAGAGGAAGAAGATTATCTCACAGTGAGAAAGACAAGATGGCCAAGTTGGGTAAGAGGATAATTTTGAAGGGAAAACTCCTCAGGGACTTGGAGGAGCAAGGAATGGTGTTGCTTTTGGATAAGTTGGAATTGCAAGGCTGGAATGACATGGTCCTTCATATGGATGGCATGTTGGCCAGGAATGAAATTATTGAGTTTATGGCAAATGCTCAGGTGAAAAATGGAAGGGTTACCAGTATGGTGAAAGAAGTGCAAGTTTCTTTCGATGTGAAGGAGTTGGGAGAAATTTTGGGTGTACCTACTACGGGGTACAATGACTATACAAAGCTCAAATGGCAAAGACTAGAAAATCTTCCTACTGCCCCTGCCATTATCAGAAAATTCAGTGACATTAAGGAGGAAATTGAGCCCAAGGTTGTGTACAAGAGTGAGATGAATCCACCCCACAAAGCATTGTTCGAATTTGTCAACAAGTGTGTTCTGCCAAGGCAGTAAAGGAGGCACATTACAAACTTTATGGACTTGGTACTGATGGAGTGTTTGGATAGTGGAGGCAGATTAATTTGATTGGATTTATAATCCAGCTTCTTGATAGGGTTATCAATGGTATCAAGACTCATGCCATTCCCTATGGATTTATTCTCACAACTGTGCTTGCATATTTCAAGGTACGTATGAAGAAATGGGAGGTCAGTACAAGCATTGATCATTTTGGGGAAAATACTCTGGTTTCTTGTGACTATGAAGTCCATGCCACACCTAAATAACTTGGTTCATCCATGAATATACCAGTGAATATCAAGGTGCGGGCCTTGGTGCAAGAAATGAGGCTAAGGATACTGAGATTGAGAGTTTAAAGAAGAGGTTGTCAAAGGTAGAGACTGAGAGAGATGCTCTCAGAACTGAGCTGGCAAGAGAAAAGGAGAAGAATGATGGCATTCTTCAGGATATGTTGAAACTCCTCCAAGCCAAAAACCAAGCTCCTAGTCCTTTCCAGCCTTAAGACTCCTAGCCTAGTATAGATCAACCAGTGACCTAGTTCAGGATTTTTTGTTTCTTTTGCTCATGTTTCCAGTATTTTTATTTCTTCTTATGCTTTGTGGTAGAATCTTATCAATCATCAATAAAACTCATTGTCTTTTGCTAAATGTTTGTTTATATTTCTTTGATGGTTAAAATTCTTAGATTGATCTATGATGATTAATCCATGATTGCATTTAAAGTAGACCTAATAGCTGTGAGTAAGTTTTAAAATCTGATTATCTTACATATTTATGCAACTTTTCGATCAGGCCGGGGGGGGGGGTTGTGATTTACACTTTGAATGGTGATGTTTATAACCTAATGTACGTGGTCCTTGATGATAAGTGATAAAAAGGAAAAAATTTTCTAACATTGTGTTGATGCTGAGCTGAGTTGAAATAGGGTCTAAGCTTATGAAAAAGTACAGAGTTTGTCATCAGCAAAAAAGGGGAATTTCTTAGCCCAAGTGAAGATTGTTCTGAAGATTGACAAAGGACGCTCAGGCATGAACCAGGTCTATCCCTTGTGTGCATAGACATGGGTCGACCAAGTGGGATACACGTGAACGGGATAAGCTTAACTTGGTATAATTGATATCTCCTGATCGAAAAGTTCGCATAATTGATAAGGAGTAGGTCTCCTTACTCAAGGAAAACACTATCCAAGATAAGAGTGGAGTTAGAAGTTGAGGTCAACTAGAATCTTCCACCAAGGAAGAGTACCATTAGAACTCTAGTAATTTTCTACTCTACTAACTCTATAAATTTCAGGATGTTCTAACTTTACAGGTAATGCACAAAAGCAGAAGTTAAACGTGAATTGAGAGAAAAGTAGCAAGGCATTTTGCAAGCAGTTCATGTGGGATTCAAGTGTGCAAACCTGAAGCTACATGAACCAGATAGAAGAGTCAGTTCCAAGTGTCTATCTTTTATTCTAGTTCAATTTTAGTAGGTGTTTTCATATTCTACCATTCACCATTTATCCAGAGGCAATTGTAATAGGTACTCAGAGTATTCAAGTTAGAGTTAACTTGAAGTTGTCGCAATAGTTAGAGGTTCTTTGCCACAACGGGATTAGTGTTAATCCTAGGTTTACAAAAGTGTTTTGTAAATGCAGTTTTTGGATCAGTGATTTAGTAGAGTGTGGGAAAATCCGACTGAGAAGTAGGTTATGTTTTTTTTATCTTTTAATCCAGGTAATTTCCACGTAAAATACTTGTGTTCTTTACTTTCCGCATTTACTATTTAGCGAAAGTAGGTTAAGGAACACTTAGAAGAACCAGGTCCTTCTATAATCAGTTTAGGCAAAAAATTGGACACCACACAAATCCCCCCCCCCCCCTTCCCCCTATTGTGCGGTATTGTCGTTAAAATATCATATTTCCTTCTATAATTAGAATTATACTATAAATAGGATTCCTCTACTATATAAAGAGGGTCCTAATCATTTTGTAACCATCATACATTCACGCATAATCAATAAATATACTCATTTTTTCTCTCTTAAGCTCTACTATTCAGTTCATACTTTTCGAATAACATACTCAGTTGGTTCAAGGACGATCTATCTCGAGGGCTAAAGTTGTTCATCACATTGGTTTGCTTTATTTTACTATTAATTTTAGCATTAATACTCATATTTATTAGTTTGTGCCAAGTCAAATCACATATCCTTATAACTAATCATAAGTTTAATTCTTATCAAATTTAAGGGTAAACAGTTTGGCACCCACCGTGGGGCTAAGGATAGCAGTGATTGCCTGGTACAATTTTCATAACACATATTATTTCATGCTTGTTCTTTCAAGTGTCTTTGATTTCATGATCAAATTGTCAAATTCCCAAGTAGCACCCATACACAAAGACAATGGCCTTGGTCTTCATGGAAAGAACGAAAACATAGTCGCCCAGAAAATGGAGTACCTCCAGTCAACCCCGATGGAGTTCCGGCCGTGGACCCAATCGATGCCAGCTCCCATATTGCCATTAATGGGAATTTGGGCGTCGATCTTGAAAATAGCGTAGCGACATTCGAACAGCCAATCAAAACTCACAGAGCAGTGAAGAAGGAGGGATTAGCCTTTGAATGATATTCGAAATGTTGCAAACTCAACAAGCTACAATAACATAACTCCAAAATCAGAATTGTGCCCCTAAAATGATCGAGCTTGAGCCATCACAAGAAGTTGTTCATAGAGCTGAGTCGGTGCTAAAGAGATCAAATGGAGGAGAATCGGAAGCTAATGTTGCTTTCGTAAAGATGCTTGAGGAACTGATGAAGTGAATTGAGACTGGGGGAAAGAAGATCTAGGAAAATGATAAGAAAGTGCAAAAAAATAACTCCAGGGTCGACAAAATCCCGGGGGCACCTCCGATATTAAAAGGACTAGATTCTAAAAAGTTTGTACAAAAACACTTCCCCCCTAGTGTGGCTCCAAAGCCAATCCCCAAGAAATTTTGTATGCCCGAGATTCCAAAGTATAATGGGACAACGTATCCGAATAAATACGTCACCTCGTATACATGCGCCATCAAAGGAAATGACTTGATATATGATGAAATTAAATCTGTATTGCTAAAGAAATTTGGGGAGACTCTATTAAAGGGTGCCATGATATGGTATTTACCACCTAATTCTATTGATTCATTTGATATGCATGCAGATTCCTTTGTAAGGTCGCACGCCGGAGCCATTAATGTTGCAACAAGAAAGTCGGACCTCTTCAAGGTAAAGCAAAGAGATAATGAGATGCTCAGGGAATTCCTATCTCAGTTCCAAACTGAGAGAATGGATTTTCCACCGGTCACCGACGATTGGGCCATTCAGGCCTTCACTCAAGGTCTTAATGTTCGGAGTTCCATAGTTTCACAGTAGTTGAAGAAAAATTTGAACGAGTATCCAGCTGTCACTTGGGCTAATGTACATAATCGATATCTATCAAAGATCAGGGTCGAGGATGATCAATTGGGAACTCCCTCCGGCTCCAGTTATCCTAAAAAGCCCATAGATAGAATCAAAAGGGATATCGAACGAGAGCCAAGGTTGTATACAGATTGATACCAACTGTACAATGAAGATAGAAGAGGCAGTGGGTCTTGATGAAACCTTGCACGAAATGGGAGGATAAATGATCAAGGCTAAAGTGCACGGGGAATCGTAATCAAAGGTGGTCTTCATAGGGATACCAGACCCATAGAATCTCCTCGATTATTGAAATATAGTTTTGGCGTAGATGCATCAGCCATCGGACGTATCAAGGATACTAGATGGCGTCGACTTCTGCAGACCGATCCAGCCCAGAGAAACCCCAACCAATATGCAAATATCATGGCACCCATGGTCATAAAATAGAATATTGCAGGCAGCTAAGGGAGGAAGTAACTGGATTATTTAACGAGGGGCATCGTCGAGAATTCTTAAGTGATCAGGCCAAGAACCACTTTAAAAACAGAGATTCAAACAGACAGAACGAGCAAGAGGATCCACATCATGTGATTCATATGATTAATGGAGGGGTCGATGTTCCTCAAGAACTGGTATTTAAACGCACTAAGGTGATGATCACAAAGAAAAGTTCTTGATGATCACAAAGAAAAGCGAACTCGAAACAACTTACCAGAAGAAACCTTGTCTTTTAATGATAAGGACGCAGAAGGGATCGAACAACCTCACAACGACGTACTGCCAATATCTGTCTTTATAAATAAAATTCAAGTTCAACATGTATTAATTAATCCAGGAAGCTCATCCAATACTATTCAAGCAAGGGTCGTTGAACAGCTGGGCCTACAAAATCAAATTATGCCCGCAGCCCGAGTACTTAACGACTTCAACAAGGCAAGTGAAGGTAAAATTATTTACTAGTAAACATGGCGGGGACCATCCAAGAAACAAAGTTCCACATGATCAAGGGTGACATGAGGTACAATGCACTGCTCAGAAGGCCTTAGATCCATAACATGAGGGCAGTACCCTCGACCCTTTATAATTTCTGAAGTTTTCCATATCAGAGGGAGTCAAAACAGTGTACGGGGAGCAACCTGCCGCCAAGGAGATATTTGCAATCAAAGAAGCAATACCGGTATCAATACTTTCATCAGTAAAGGGATCTGATTCGAAGGGAAAGCAAGAGGCAAAATAGCAACCACAACCACTAGCCTCAATCCAACTAGAGGAGCAAGGAACTCACCGGGATGATGATTGTATGATACCTCAATCCTTCATAATCCTCGATGATTCTGACACCACAAAATCAACGGTCGAAGAGCTGGAACAAACCATATTAATGGAGCATCTGCCCGATTAAAAGGTATACCTGGGCACGGGGTTAACTCCCGAGCTTAGAAAAAAAACTTATTCAATTTATTAAAGCTAATATAGATTATTTTTCCTGGTCCTATGTCGATATGACAAGGATCCCACCGTGAGATCACTACTCGTAAACTAAGCTTGGACCCGAAGTTCCCCCAGGTGAAACCAAAAAGGAGGCGTAAGTCTGAGGTAAAGTAGGCTTTCATCAAAGATGAGGTGAACAACTTCTCAAAATAGGATCCATTCGAGAAGTAAAGTACCCCGAATGGTTAGCAAACATAGTGGTAGTCCCTAAAAAGGGAAATATACTTAGAATGTATGTAGATTATAAAGACCTGAATAAATCATGCCCTAAGGATTCTTTTCCCTTGCCTAACATCGATCGTATGATCGATTCTAGAGCCGGCCACGAGACTCTCTGTTTTCTTGATGACTGCTCTGAGTACAACTAAATATAGATGAACCCGGAGGACTAGGAAAAGACCTTGTTTATCACTAAGTATGGCACCTAATTTTATAATGTAACGCCATTCGGACTAAAAAATGCTAGTGCAACCTATCAACGCCTAGTATATCGCGTGTTCGAACAACAAACAGGGAAATTTATGGAAGTTTATATCGATGACATGCTAGATAAGTCCATGCAAGCAAAGGAACATTTGAAGCATTTGCAGGAGACTTTCTATATATTTAGAAAGTACAGTATGAAGCTCAACCTAGAAAAGTGTGTGTTCGGGGTTGACTCGAGCAAGTTTCTCGACTTCATGGTGTCCAATCGGGGAATCGAGATCAATAAAATCAATTTTATCGAGGATATCAAGGCCGTAGATAATGTAAAGGAAGTGCAGAGGCTAACGAGGTGCATATCTTCCCTAAGATGATTCATTTCGAGATCCTCAGACAAGAGTCACCGATTATTCTCGCTGCTTAGGAAGAAGAAAAAATTTTCATGGACCCCGGAATGCCAGCAAGCCTTGGAGGAAATAAAGTGGTACTTATCGAACCCACCATTGCTTCATACCCCAAAAATGGAAGAACAACTTTACTTGTACTTGGCAGTCTCAGAGATAGCGGTAAGCGAAGTTCTGGTCAGAGAAGAACAACATACGCAATTCTTTGTCTATTATGTTAGTCGGACCTTAGGTGAGGCCGAAACTAGGTATCCTCATTTAGAAAAGTTAGCACTCGGTTTGATAAGCGCCTCTAGGAAATTAAAACTATATTTTCAATGTCATCCCATATATGTTGTAACAACTTATCCACTTAAAAATATTTTTCATAAACCTTAACTTTCGGGACAATTGGCCAAATGGGTCGTGGAAATCAGCAGGTACGATCTTGAGTATCGACCCCGAACATCCATTAAGTCTCAAATCTTAGCAGACTTCGTGGCTAACTTTACACCGACCCTACAACCCAAAGTCAAAAGAGAATTGATAGTCAACTCGGGTACATCTTCAGGAATCTGGACCCTCTTTACGGATGGTGCTTCGAACGTGAAAGGGTCCGGACTCGGCATCATGCTGAAACTACCCACAGGTAACGTGGTTAGAAAATCTATTAAAACTATTAAATTGACTAATAACAAGGCCAAATATGAGGCCATGATTTCAAGTCTCGAACTAGCCAAAGGCTTGGGAGCAGAGGTGATCGAAGCGAAATGCGACTCCCTCCTCGTTGTGAATCAGTCTAACGGGACCTTTGAAGTTTGGGAAGAGTGAATGCAAAGATAGTTGGACAAGCTACAGGTAACACTATGCCAGTTCAAAGAATGGACTTTGCAACATGTGCCTCGAGATCAAATTAGTAAAGTCGATGCCCTCGCGATCCTAGGCTTGTTAGTCGAAGATAACGAACTTAATTTGGGGACTGCTTAATAAATAATGAGATCAGTGGTCGAAGAAGGCCATGCCAAGATAAATTCCACAAGCTTGACTTCGGATTAGAGAAATAAGTACATAGAGTACTTGAAGAATGGTATACTTTCTTCAGATCCAAAGGAATCGAGGGCCCTACACACGAAGGCAACCCGATTTAGCTTGTTTTAGGATGGAACCTTACTTAGGAGGATGTTCGACAACCCGCTAGCGATATGTTTGGGACCGGGTGATACCGGGTACATTTTTAAGAAAGTCCACAAAGGCATCTGTGGTAATCACTCAAGCACTGAATCACTTGTCCGAAAGGAAAATTAGGTTCGAAATAGGAAGGACCATACCATATTCTCGAAATCTTAGGAAAAGGATCCTACAAACTCGGCACAATGAACGGTGAATAATTACCAAACAATTGGAACGTATCTCACCTAAAACTGTACTACTACTAAGGTACGGCCCCTTCCATTTTCATTTATATTTTAAAACTAACCCTTGCAGGTTTTCGATCAGAAATAGCGAAGGACTCCTCGACACGAAGTCTTTAGGTCTGAAAGCACGCAGTGCACTCTTTTTCCCTTAGACCGGTTTTGTCCTAAATGGGTTTTCCGACGAGGTTTTTAATAAGGCAACCATTGATCGTGCTAACTTAGAACAACTTAATAGTATCCGAGGCTTCTTTATAATCAACCTTGAATACTTGGGGGCTTACCCTCAAATGTAAACTTTGTTGCAAGTAAATTACTTCATGGCATCGGGGTCTCGATAGGAAAATTTGTAAGGGCCAAACGGCCAAACGAACCGTGCCCGTAGTTTGCTCGAGTCTTGGCACAAAACATGTACACATGTATAATCAATTATAAAGAGAAGTATTTTTCCTTGCCAATATCTTATACCTTAGAAAAGTTCTTCTACTTTACAATTTCATACTCTCGATCTACTATATAAACAGGCCTAAGGAACGATTATAACCAGAGTTCGGATAATTACGCCCACAATCGGGGACTGCCACCCAAAAAATAAACGAGATCGAATTGTTAAAGCTTCGAGACCATAAGAACTTTCAGGCAACTCTCAATTTTTATAGGCCATGGCCATCCCACTAGGGTAATGACACTTTGGGAAAGCTTGAAGTGAAACCGGAAAATAAGCCCAAGGGATAAATCCTGAATTAAAGAGGCTACGGAAAAATTAACATGGATCGGAGATGTCCGAATTCGGTAACAACATAGGCCTTCAAATTATTTCATATATTAGTTAAAAGGGCTATCCCCGGCGAAATCATAAAAGACTTCGATACTATCAAGCCTTGAAAACTCTAAAGTGTACAAAATTGTTCAAACTCTTGAATAGTACCTTATCTAATGCTAAGGCATTTCAACCTTTGTGAACACGAATGATAAACAAAGGGAAAACTTTAAAAGCCAAAAACGGAAGAAAATCTTTATGTATATGATTAAACTATCATTTTGCAAAGGCTTGATCGGCCAAATACAAATGTTTCAAAGGCCTAAGGGCTACTCTCACTTCGAGTTTGAGATATCACTCTTACATAACTACTAAGCTCAAGTGCTACTTCAATTCGAGTTCGAATAAATTCTCACTCAAAGACTGTTTTTTGAGCCTAAGGGCCACCTGATTTTGAGTTAGAGACAACACTCTCACTCGGACATCAAACTCAGTGATTACCTTATTCCGAGTCCAAATAAATGATCTCACTTGGCTCTGATTTATCAAAAACCACCTCAGGTCGAGTTTGAATATCTAATCTAGGAGTGTTGAATACAATTATATAACTTTATAATGTGGTACTTTGACACGTGCATAAAATAACAAAAGGACAACGGATTCAGGAGCCATGAAAATGAAAATTCTTTTACATATCAAAGTTTTTTACAAGGGTCACATGGCCCGATCAAAAAATTCTTTACATAGGCCGATCGGCCTAAAATAAAAAATGAAAATTACTAGACCTAAGTAGAATGGTCCTTATCGAAGGAAGCTTCTTCGACTTTGGAATCTTCTCTGCTAGATCCACTTATGTTCTTAGAATCCTCCTCGGAAAATGCTAGTTTCCTATCCTTTCCTTCCTCACCCATGGCGATCTCGAGTTCAACAAATATATCAAAACTTTGAGCAAGAACCCGCTTGAGAGCCTCCCTACGGGTCTGGCACTTCAAATGATCTACCATTCCCTTGGCCTTCTCGGGGGTGGGTTCGATATCGACCTTGTATTGGGTCGTAGTAGCCTGGGCCTTAGTATTGGCCGCGGCCACTTCAAATCTGGCAACCTCGAGCTCTTTTGCCAAAGTGGCTAAATTATATTCGAGATCCTCGACTTTCTTCACCTAAACCGAGGCATTCTCTTTTACGACCCTAAGCTGATATTTGGCTAACGCCAACTCTACTTGGACGACCTCCTTTTTCGAGGATAAGATATCCATACAACCCTTGAACTTTTCAGCCTCGGCTCGTGCTTTATGTATTTGCCTGTAAAGGTCTTTGATTTGTTCGAGCCTCTCTCAAACTTGCAGAATTGGATCATTAGTTATTATCTTCGATTTGTCCTCAATATCATGACGAACTCAAAATACCTACTCAGCCATCTTTGCATGCTCATCTTGAGCAGCCACCAAGTCCACCTGAATCTTCTCACTAAGAAGCTTGTAAGTATCGAATTTCTCAGTGAGGCCCTGAACCTCAGCCTTGCTTTCTTCTCGGATTCAAACAAAGGCCTCATGATACAACACCGAAGCCTATGAGAAAGGAAGGAAATCTTATAGATATCTACAATTCAATGGCATAAAGAAAAAATGCAATGGCCCTTAGACTTACCCGGTTCAGAGTATGTTGGGCCTCGTTAAACAAACAACCAACTTCCATTGCATCCATCTTGGCGTGGTCCTCTTCTGTGACCAAGCATCGGAGATAGCTAGCCACCCCTACGGGGGCAGAAAAAACTTGAGCATCATCTGGGATCGAGATGATAAGTGGACACTTATGCTCAGGATCAACGTTGGGAGCCGGCAATTAGTTGGTCAGTTTAAAGCTCGAGGAAGACTCACTCGAGCTCTTCCTCAATACATCCAAATCACCTAGACTGGTGACATCTTTTACCTCAGAGAAATAACCTCGAAATAAATCTTCCTCTCCATGGGCTCTCTCCCCATGACAAGTATCTACAGCTTGAGCGTCAGTAGCATCGAGTTAGGAACTGGAGGGAACAAGGAGGAACCCCGATCTCTATTTCCCCAAGTGGGTCTTTCAAGGCATCATCTTTATTCTGAGGAGCCTCGAGCTCAATTTCTGTGTTAGCATTGACCACATCTTTGGTAGCCTTCCCACTTCGAGGTGATGCATCTTCGATCTTTTCAACACAGGCTCATCACGTTGGGGTAAAGCAGTTTCGACTCCCGCTAGTACATTGGTTCTTTTAATCGCGGTGGCAGCACGCCCACGAGTCACCAATCCAAAGTTTTCTTGTTCTTCGTCTTCATCTTTGGTCACATCCCCTAGCTGTTGGACGGAATCTAGAGTTACATGGATAAAATATCCCTAAGGCTTATGAGGCTTCCTAGCCGACCTTTTCTTTTCCGGGCCTGGAGAACTCGAAGCCTCCTTTATTTTCTCTTTGCCCTGCTTCAGGGCAGATGAGGAAAGAAGTGCCTCTTCTTCAGCAGATGAGGGGCCTCATTTGTACATCCTTCCCGAGGCCTACAAAATGGAAAAGATGCGTAAGTACAATAATGAAGCCCGAATGAAAACCTCTCTAAGGAAAGAAGATTACCGTGGTTACGGGCCTCCCATTGGACCTTTAATAACTCTATCCACGCACACTCGGAGTACAATTTTTGTAATACTAATCCTTCGACCCATTGCCTCAAGTTGGGGATCACTTCCGGCACAACGGCCACATCTGCAACACATAAAACTTGGATGAGGAGGATAAAAGAAGTAAAATGGCAAAAATAAATATTCAAAGGCAAAGAAATACTTACGTTTTATGTTCCACTTTTCAAGGCACGACATGTCTTCAGCAAGGATTAGATCCAAAGTCTTTATTCGGACAAATCGGCCCATCCAACCTCGGTCTCAGGTCTTGTCTCTGCCCGAGAATGGGGTTTGGTGCCTCGACGGTAAAGCTTGATCATGCCTCCATGATAAATTCGAGGGCCGTAGAGGTGCATGAGGTGATCGAGGGTATAAGGATGCCCCTTCGATCTTGCTTGCAAAGAATCGGAGGAGGATCACGATCCTCCAGAATGACGGATGGATTTGACCTAGGGTGACATCGTACCTCATTCAAAAGGAAACGATGATAGGTTCCAAGGGATATATCATAAAGGGGTAAGTAGAGACGCTAAGATACCCCTCCACGTGAGTTGTTATGGACTCCTCGAGGCTAGGTACTACTACATCCTTGCACTCGTCTTTCACCTTCTTGAGGAGACCTTTTGTAATTGTACACATGTACTTCGACATTGGTTCACATCGACTTGGGTGTCGAGGGTGTATTCTCTACCTTGAAATCAGCAGCAGTGTCACACTTTTTTGGAATGAATTCCTCGAGAGGATGTTTTGCCATGGTTGCGATGCCGATGGACTTTGATAAAGAAGCAGTTTCCTTATGCCGAACGGTTTTTGAAGTTTTAGCCATTCTTATATGTAGATAAAGATAAAAGTGGGGAAGAAATCTTGGTGTTTTGCGATGGAACAAGTAAAGAAATTTAGAGATCTGAGAATATAGAACTATAAAGAAGGAAATGATTTTGGAAATTAGAGGGAAGAAAATTTGTAAGTAAACTTTGAAAGATGAAGAAAGATGCATTTATAGGTTGAAGACGACAGTTCATTGCTGACGGTGGCTGACCATCGACTGAAAATCATTAAATACCTAGAGAACTGTACAAACAAGACGTTTCAGTCACCTCTGCTATTTACATCATGATAAACTAAGGGGAAGTTTGAAGACTCAATTAGTTTCTTGTCATTGCACTCTAAAAAATGAGGGGACTATATGTATATGGTTAAAATCGAGCTTGCCTAATTTTGTATGACTAACCGAAATTGGGGTGACAGATTAAGGCTCGGCCTTGATTATATTAGACCATGGTACGGAGAAGGATTGGTATGCTCATAGAACAATGGCCATCAAGATCGAGATCAGCTGTAATCGAGCCTAAAGTGAGAAAGAGATCGTATGAGATCGAAGGAAGCCTGCTAGGTCAAATAACAGAAAGCCGAGATGTTCGTGATCGGGCAAGGATCATGGCGGAAATCTCGACACATATCAAGTCAAGATCGGACATGTAGCCAATCATGGGATTTCCTTCTATATTTAGAATTATACCATAAATAGGATTCCTCTACTATATAAAGATGGTCCTAATCATTTTGTAATCATTATATACATAATCAATCAATATACTACATTTTTCTCTGTTAAGATCTACTGTTCAATTCATACTTTTTCAATAGCATACTCAGTCGGTTCAAGGGCGATCTAGCTCGAGAACCACAGTTTCTCATCACATTGGTTTGCTTTATTTCACTGTTAATTTTTAGCAGTAATCCTCATATTTATCAGTTTATATCAATTGAAATCACATATCCTTAAAATTACTTATAAGTTTAATTGTTATCAAATTTAAGGGTACAAAAATATAATTTTAAATTTACACACAATATAAATAGAAAATTTTGATGAATTTTTTGAAAAATTTACTGCTATTTAGGATAATATTTATTTTAGTATTAAGTGCATTGAGAACTTGAATCCCCCTTTCTATTTCAACTTACATAGTTTTGTAAGTTTTAATTTTTATATTAATAAAATTGAAATTATGAGAAACTTTCTTTTTAGTTTTAAATTTGTTAATATCTTATTTGAATTCTTCATTCTTCAAAGTTATTATTAAAATTTATTAGTTAAAACTTATTTACTATTTTGAATCCTGAATAACTTGATTTGCTACATAAGTAAGTTCAATAACACATACGTAAAATGAGAATACAAAATATACCATGATACTAAAGAAGATATAAAGAGGAGAGAAAAATTTATTTATAATCACTCGGGCCAAACTTATGACATTCGGTAGCCCAAAATTACAATATACATTTTATAGCCCAAAAGTAATTTTAGTGGTTGGCCACCGAATTATACATCTGACCCACAAGAACAGACACAGGTTCATTGGAAAAATAGTTTTCGACCCAAAATGGTTTAGCCGAAAAATTTCATCGGTCACAGCAGTGGCCAAAAAATTCACGATCGTCGAAAAAGCTATATACCGGTCAAATCTGCCGAAATCTAAATAGAAAACAAAGTGTCTTTTAGATCCATATTTTCATAATATCAAAAGCCTAAAAAATAATAAATAAAATGAGAAGAAAGAATTGCTGGATTGAATGGAAGGTTGCTGGTGTTTGAGTTTCCAAAACTCTTCCTCCTATTGTAGGAAGTTGTATTCTCCTATTAGGACTTTTTCTAGGTTTTGTAAAAATATACTAATTGGGTAGTTATAGTATCATGTGTTTCCAAAACAGCATATTGGGTAAAAGGGTACGACAAATCGAGGCGACAAGGTCCATTGTTTGTTGAACAAGTACTCTTTGCTTTCTTTTTATTTTACATTATTGATTTAATGCTCACATTTATGCACAGTATGACACCTCTGGAGTTTTGATTTATGATGCCAATGTTGTACCTGTCATCTTCATCAATTATGTATGTAGATTCTATACCTTAACCAATGAGGTTCATATTAATTCAAGGTTGTAGGCAAATCTAATACAACTAACTAGAATCAAAAGAAAGCAAGATGAATTGTATAGGACTGTCATTATATACAACATATCGTCACTATACAAAAAATATATAAAAATAGATTGTCATTATACAAAAAAATATACTAAATAGACTGTCACTATACAAAATATACTAAATAGACTGCCACTATACATTTTATATACAATAGACTGTTACTATACAAAATATACTAAATAGACTGTCACTATAAAAAATTTATATATAAAATAGACTGTCACTATACAAAAGTATACAAAATAGACTATCACTATATAAAAGAATATACAAACTAAACATTTCAGGCTATTAAATGTAATATGTTTGGGCCGGAGGGCCATTTCGTGTCAATGGGAAAAAAATATGGGCTGTTAAAATTTTAAGGGAAAGTGCACGGTTAGCCACTAATAACAGATTTATTTACTTTTAAGCCACCGTTTAAAATGACTTTAGTGTTGATCCACAACTTTAATAAACTTTAACTGCCCGGACGAAAATACCCTTCAGCTCACGTCCTTAACTTCAGGACTTCAGGACTACATGTCCTTAACTTTTGAACTTGGAACTCTAAGTTCAGGACTTCAGGACTACATGTCCTTAACTTTTGAACTTGGAACTCAAACTTCAAGACTTCATGATGACATGTCCTTAACCTTTGAACTTGGAATTTTAAGTTCAGGACTTCAAGGCTACATGTCCTTAACTTTTGAACTTGGAACTCAAACTTCAAGACCAAGCGTCCTTAACTTTTGAACTTGTAAGTCAAAGTTAAGGACCTATTGTCTTTAACTTTTGAACTTATAATTGTACATTAAGGACTGCTTGTCCTTAAGTTTTGAACGTGTAACTGTAAGTTAAGTATTTTCTGTCCTTAACTTTTGAACTTGGAACTCAAACTTCAAGACCAAGCGTCCTTAACTTTTGAACTTGTAAGTCAAAGTTAAAGACCTATTGTCCTTCACTTTTGAACTTGTAACTGTAAGTTAAGGACTGCTTGTCCTTAATTTTGAGCATGTAACTGTAAGTTAAGGACTGTCTGTCCTTAACTTTTGAACTTGGAAATAAAAGTTAAGGACCTATTGTCCTTAACTTTTGAACTTGTAACTGTAAGTTAACGACTGTCTGTCCTTAACTTTTGAACTTGTAACTATAAGTTAAGGACTATCTGTTCTTAACTTTAGAACTTGTAACTGTAAGTTAAGAACTGTCTGTCCTTAACTTTTGATTTTGTGTCCTTAACTATTGAACTTAACTTTAGCACTTCAAGTTAGAAACTCATAAGTTCACCAGCAGAAAAATCAAAAGATAAACTATTATGTGCAATTTCTGGTGTGTCGAGAAACAAAACCACTTGCATTATGTTCATGGAAAATCATGACTCATGGAAACTCATCATAAAATTGGTGGAGGGTCTTGGGCAACTTAACAATTTCGCAGCCAATCCTGATGAATATGGGGATACACAATTCAACTATTATCTTTAACTTTTAAACTTGTAACTGTAACTTCAGGATATATTGTCCTTAACTTTTGGGTTTCTTAACATAAGTTCAGGACATATTGTCCTTACTTTTGGGCTTCTTAGCCTAAGTTCACGATTTCAGGACCTATTGTCCTTAACTTTTAAAAATAATACTTCATTGGAGGCCAACCTTGTAAAAGATTTTGACAAGGTATGAATACGAGCTTCATCTTTTATCTAAGTGAAATTTTCATTCAGGACATCTCGAATATAACAATTTAATTCTGTTCTAAGTTTGGCTTTCCAAAGTCAGTAGTATGCAATTCATTTTTAAAATATAAATTAGTACTTTTCATCAATTACTGGTTCTTTCAACTACACCTTCTTTAAAGTTAGTATATATCCTCCAACCCAGCAGTTGGAGCGATTATGATCCCATATAACTTAATATGTCTTGCTGACAAGAAAATAGATAAGAATGAATTTATCAGATATGAGGCATGCCTGCTTAAGTAGTCCTCTAACTCGATGCAGTAACCTAACTCGACACTTGAAAGAGATAGAATAAAGGGTATATGAGCACGTGATTTTTGCCCTAACCAAATTATTCCTAAAATCCAAAGAAAATAATTTTTCTTTATTTTTGATGTTTTTTGCATTTTTGGGTTAATTACTTGAATAATAATTCATACTAAAAAATACAAAAAAATATGCAAATGCATTAGGATTTTTAATTTCACAATTTTAGTATTAAGGCATTTTAGAACAATTTAAGAAAATTAAAAAATAGCATCTTATTGTTTTAATCGGAAATTACTATAAAATAGCTATTAAATAAATTTTAAGAATTTAATTAGTTTTAGTTTAATTTCACAATTTAATAAAATCAGAAAATATATGTAAAATTGAAAAAGAAAAATAAAATACAAAAATACAAAATGAAAATACAATACAAAAATATGTGAAGGAAATATAAGAAATAAACGAACAAAATAAGAGATGGACCGATTAAAATTTTTGGGCCAATACCCCAGTTTGCTTAGCCCAAATAACGCCCAGGTCCAAACACTCCATACCCGTCTGCCCCGCCCTTAACAAAACGACGCCGTTTTGAGGCTTTTAGACCTCAGCCCTTGATCCATGATGATCTAACGGACAAGGTTGATTTCATTACTAAAAAACGACGTCGTATATTGCCTGAGGAATCTGAGCCGTTCAATTGGATTAATCCAACGGTCGTGGCTGATTGTTACATATTTAATATATATCATATACAAAGTCTAAAAATTAGAAAAATATTTTCATCGTCTTCATCAAACTTGAGTCGCCCTCTAATTCCCTCACAGACCTCGCCGGAACCCTACCGGCGGAAAATACTATCTACGCCAAAGCCTACCAAAAATACACCATATAGAACCACCTTGAGCCCCTAAGTTCACCCCTCTACTCCTTTTCTTCCAAATCGTTCTCAATCTTCTCCAATATCCAAAAACGTGTCGCCGGAACCCTCAATCCGGTGAACACGACTTCATCCTATCCAATCCAAAATCACACCTTATCACCTCCTGACCACCCTCAACACGATTCAAAAAGTTTTGAGCCTAAAAGCTAACTGGATTGGCTCGAATAAAAGTTGAAGTTTCTCCGGTGACTAATAATTCAAGAAAACTGACGCCAAACCTCCCTGGATTCTTGGAGATTTTGATAACTAAAAAAAAAAAGACTGTCCAAGTAAACGAAAAAAAAAGCTATGTGTTCTTTTCTTCTGTTTCTTTATTTTTATTTTTCTTGCATGTGATTGTGATATATTTTTAATTGTTTTTCGTTATTCGTCTCTCAATTTTCGTTTGTTACTAGGGTTTACTGATTCGTGTTAAGAAAATAGCATCTTAATTTTTGATATTAATATTAGATTTTTAATAAATAGATTCTGATTAAATTTTGATTAAATAATTGATATCAAAATTAGTATAATTGGATTTTCAGTGTGAATTTAATTGTTTGTTTCATTAGTTTCTGAAATCGATTTTGATAATTGTTAGTGTTAGTTAGTTTAAGTACTTTTAATTGACAATAATTAGTTGATTTGGTTATAGCTGTTAATTGATAATCAGTAATTAGTTGGAATTAAAATTAGATTCTGATAATTAGTTTGTTAAAATCTGGAGTTCAGGG
>MU785332.1:16669-74584 GCA_026770625.1 Nicotiana glauca | reverse complement strand
CCTTGACTCGGGATTCAAACCGGTGACTTGGGACACCATAAATCTCCTAAGTGGCGACTCTGAATCTTTTAAATAAAAGAACCCCGTGTCAACCGTTCTTTAATTGGAAAAACTCTTTTTATGTTTATATCCCTTTCGCCGGGATGTAAGCGCCGTCAAAAAAGAGGTGTGACAAAACCAAGATAAGGTAACAACACCATCATTACTTCTAGCCAGGTAAATATACAAGAGTCTCATTTCGAAAACGTTTGGAGAAACAATACTTTAAGAGTATTAACAAAAACTTACTGCTGCACAAAACAACCAAACAATGTGAAAGTGAAATGAGAATAAGCGAAGCATGCAACACTAGGAAATTCTAATCTACTATAAGAAATATTCAAAAATAAATGATATCTTGACAGTTGACAAAACCCTCACCAATTTAAGGATAAGCAGGAACTCCGGAGCACTCTGATAGCTTGCCCGTATTGCCCCGGTCAAAGGAGAATAGACCCACTGCAAGGAAAATTAAAATCAGGTGCTTCCTTCTCCTCATCGATAATAAGCCCATTATACTGAAATGTTTACAGGCTTGACAGGCCAAACGAATTCTAGAAATGCACATTCAGTTGAATTGCTATTTTGTCGTCTCAATAAATGTCATGTCTCAAGAGGTTTGCTCATACTTGATGTACATGATTGTATGACTTGTATATTACTCTTATTAGCACTTGATAAGTTGGTGCTTACTTATATATGCTATGAAAAGAATAATCATGTTTGTTATGTATTTTATTAAAAATAGAATGAGTTGCATGCATGCATGCCTGCCTGTGACTGTGACATCCACTTTTTATGTATGTGTCTTGTGCTTTGGCTAAGATAAATGGGGAAACATACCTGCATAAGATTTTTTCTTTCTCAGTAGAGCTAGGGATAAACCACAACTTTCGCACTAAAGGTGATTCAAATTGGACAAAAAATCCATCATTTTGTCCATGCTTCCATTTACTTGATCCTTGACCTTTCCAAACCTGTAAGATCACACATTGAAATCATGATTCATGAAAGAACAGATCAATGCAATAACTACTGATAAAAACAATACTTCATGATATCAATGTTGCCTCTGGTTCGCATCAGACACTAACTTGAAACTAAATCATTATCTGTCAGGATCACCTTTAACTCATTCTCCAAGAGATAGTGAGATACAATTCAATTTCATTCTGTTTTCAAATTCCTTTGACCTATGTTTGTCTAAACCAGACTAAAGATGCTAATAGAAAAAAGCACAAATTAAAGGCGAAGCTACGAAGTTCAGTACATTTGTGTTTGAATTCAAGCTTTCTGCTCTAGGTTTTAAGTAGTAGAATGGAAGAATAGAATCAACATTCAATATTCATAAATAATCTTTGAGATTCAGGAAAGCATAGAGCAACCCCAAAGCAGTTGACATAGTTACAATCATTAACAGATTATTTTTTTAACCTGACAAGGCTTCTAACAGAACATATACGCAGAACTAGGATGCTTCTTGTAATACATAGAAAGATCAAATATTGGTTAATTCGAATAAGCTTATAACTAATTTATGCCTTTCAGTGTGTGAATCCATAAGAACAAAAGCCATTTTAAGAGGGTTATCTATGTTCTTACAAGCAATTGCCTCTTTCGAGAGAGCATACAGTTATTGAATTTACATGTGGGTAAGATATGATACTTTTTGGTGTCACTAAACATGAATCTTGAGATAAAGAATCTTTAGCACACTGTCGAAGAAATGGAAAACAACTGATGTGCATATGGGGTGACTCAAAAGCCTAGCACATGAAATAAAAGTACACAATTAGATAGTATAAGCTCTATTCCAACTACAACTGATAATGTAACCTACAACTGACAAATTAAATTCAGAAATATTAGAGGAAGACCGAAATTGTTGGAATAACATCCATGAGGAGAACTTTTCAATCAGTAAGTATGAAGTACCTTGTCTATATTAACAGTTGGTGCATACTTCTCCGTGTCGGTCTTCTCCTTTTCCAGAAGCAAATAAACTCTAGGATCCACTTTTAAAGTTTCATGCCATGACTTAACAACATTCTCTACTGTTTCAACAACCCAATCTCTCAACCAATCTGGGATACTATAAGACCTAGCGTCCCAGATCGGGCCAACTGAAATATGAGACCCAACATAGAAAAACACAATAAAATGGATGGCTTGGCTATAATACCCATATATAAATTATCTAATACTGACAGAAACACAAAAGGAATTCATTTTATTAAATAGCATAAAGTATTAGCTCATTAATTCTCTTAAACAACCCCTACAGGAACATACATAAAAACAATTCTCCTTCCTCTATAAATGGAACACAACTTAAAGAATCGGTGAACAGTCCCTAGAGGTTCTGAATAATCATCTAACCAATAATAACATTAACCAAACATCATTTTAGCAACAAGTAAGCATGAACTGTATCTTTCGTTCATGGATTTGCATTCAGTGATAAACATTAATATTGTGTGTGCTTTTATATATGTGTCTGGAAGATTACCTTCAGATCGACAAAATTGACAAGTCTGAGAAGCTTATTTACCCTTTCTCCTGAGAATCTTGCGGAGCAGCAACATACGACTTCGAATTTCAGAGTTATGCAGCAAAAATCTTGCAATTTCGAAAGTTTTCTTCTAATTTTCAAACAATAACCCTAGATTCACTCCCAATATTTTGTATTTGAAGAGAAAAAATTCACATTGTTGAAAAGGAATGAAGGAGTCTGATAGAGAAGAGAGAGTTGGATTTTTCCCTAATTGTTCTAATGTCGATCTTTTGACCAATTTAATTCTTTCAGACGGAATTATAGCGATAGAAATAGCGACGGATTAATTTCTTTCGCTAATAATAACTAATGAAAATTTACTTTAATGGAACTAGTTTTTAGCGACGGAAAATAGCGATAGACTTTTAACATTAATGTCTTGATAAATAAAACGAACGCAACGACGGAACTTTTGATGCTGAATCCATCGCTAGATTTTAATACTTTTTGTCGCCGCACTTTCGTCACTAGTTTTGTAGGTAAAATAAAGGCGCTAATATTTAGCACCAATTTTAGCGACGAATATTGATTTTTGTCGCTATTTCGTCGCTATATTTTATGCAAATTCTTTTTGTAGCTTATTTGGCGACAAGCGACAAAATACATCACTAATCCGTCATTATTTAGCTACGGAGTATCTCTTGTCGCTAAATTCTATCGCTAAACGCTATTTTTTAGTGGTAAGATGCCTTATGGGTTCGGTCACAATTCAATAAAATTTTTATTTCCCCCGCTATTGGAAAACGGGGCAGAAGTTTGAGGAGGACCCTCAAAATTCTGAAGTTGATCTTCAGCCATTCACCAATACGCAGATGTCAGAAGCACCAGCCCAGTAAACTGAGGCAGAATTTTAAGGAGGACCCTCAAAATTTCGGAGCGGAAGAGGTTGCAATATCTTGAACCGCGTCGCAGTCGTCGGTTCATCCAAAGAAAACTATTTTCAATTATGTATTTATGTTACATTTTTTACTAAATCATGCATGACTATTATCAAAATTGCTTTGTTTAGCAACGCTACCTCAATGAAAACAAGAGCCGAGCAGGATAAGCAAAGTCCACGGGGAGACGGACTAACCTTCCCCCTTTACGAAATTCACAATTTTTCTTTGAATGCAAGCACCCAAGACATAAAATAACCAGATACAATTAAACACTCACACTTCTGTAGGAACACAACTCTCAGAGTCATCACCTATTTTCACAACATCCCCAGCAGCTACAACATCGCAATCAGCTATCAGCTATCAGCTATCAGCTATCAGCTAAGAGATTTTACCATTACCTGCCTTCTGCATTTCTCTGCATTGCATAAGGCTACCATTCTGCCTTTTGAGACTAAGCACTGTCTCCATCTGCATTTCTCTGCATTGCATAAGGTACCATTCTACCTTCCGAGACTAAGCACTGTCTCCATCTGCATTTCTCTACATTGCATAAGGCTACCATTCTGCCTTCCGAGGTTAAGCTCTACCTCTATCTGCATTTTTCTGCATTGCATAAGGCTACCATTCTGCCTTCCGAGGTTAAGCTCTACCTCCATCTGCAATTCTCTGCATTGCATAAGGCTACCATGCTGCCTTCCGAGACTAAGCACTGTCTCCATCTGCATTTCTTTGCATTGTATAAGGCTACCATTCTGCCTTCCGAGACTAAGCACTGCCTCCATCTGCATTTATCTGTATTGCATAAATCTACCATTCTGCCTTTTGAGGTTAAGCTCTACCTGTGAGCACGTGATTTTTTCCCTATATATGAATTATTCCCAAAAATTCAAACAAAATGATTTCTTTTATTATTTTGCATTTTCTGTTAATTGTTTGCATTTTATTTGTGCATTTTAATTCATAGGAAAAATGCAAAAATACATTTGGCATCTGTTTGGGATTTAATTTCATATTTTAGTGTTAGTTAGTAGTTAAAATTGTTTACATATAAAGAAAATGACAAAATAGTTATTTGCACCACTTTTATTTTTTAATTTGTAGAATTTATCTTAAATTTTAGTTTAAAATTAGGAATTAATTAATTTTGGGAATTAAGTAAATAGCATATTAGAGTCAATCAGATCTTTGATTTTATTCTTTTGTCATTTTTAACAAAATCAAGATATAAAAAATAGGGAAAAAGAGAAAAGAAATCAAGTTGAAATAAAAGAAGAAAACAATTAAAAGAGTGGCCTTTATTAGAAGACCCAATTTGGGCAATTTTAATAAATTCTGCCTGGGCCCAAATCAAAATCACCCCTGAACCCGCCTTCAACCCAGGCCCAATCCTGGCCAAACCGGTCCAGCTCCCATAGGCGTGAAACGATGCCATTTTGGGCATCATGCAATCCTGGCCATTGATTTTCCCTGATCCAACGGCCAGGAACCCATCCCCTTTTTACATATTACTGTCCGAGATAGGGTAATTAAACCTAATATACTCTTCGTCTTCCTCGTACTAGAACCTGTAACACCAGCGGAGCCACCGCCGTAGGCGGACGCCACCTACGCCAACGGCCACCAAAATTATACCACCAATTCCCCTCGTTCCCCTCTTTCCAACCCCACCTTTGGTTTCCATCGAATCAACGCCGAACCCTTCGAATATTCCTTTAAAGGTTTTCCAGCCACGATGCCAGTTACTCCAAAAGACCCCAAATTAACACCCTAGGGTCGCCTGAGCCTCCTGTACCCAACCCCCTTAACCCCGTCTCTCAAATCCCGCTGGAGCTGTTCGAATATCCATTTAAAACTTTTCTGGCCAAAAACCTAGTCGCTCCAACTCGCCCCAAAGTGATACCAGATGTTCTTTGGGCCCTCCTGATGAAGATTATTAACACTCAATTCCCACCGAAAATGGCCAAATTGGAGAGTTGGTAAACCGGCCGGATTTTGTTTCAGTAAGTATGTTCCCTTCTTTTCTTTTCTGTTGTCTTCAGTCAAGCTTCTGTCCCTATTTTTCTTACTAGCATGTGAATTCGATTAGATTCCTAAAATAATTTCGACAGTAATTGGTTTTGCATGTTTAGCTAAGGCTGAAGGTTCGATTGGTTTTTTTTTATTTTAGTTTAATTATCGCCTGTTAGTTGTTTGATCTGGTTAGCTTAATTTAGTAGTCGTCTTGTAAATTTTTCTGATTTAGCTCACCCTCTGTTCTTAATTTTGTTAGCTTAATAGTTGATAATGGTTTACTTTAGATGGTTGATTGAATTAGTCAATAGTTGAATTAGATTCTGTAATCGCTGTTTGTTTTAATTAGTCAGCTTCTAGTATAGTTAAGTATATCAAATTTTAGTTTAGCTAATTGGATTTAGTTGTTTAGTCTTTAGTCTGATTGGGTCATTCAAAGGTAATTCAGGGAAATGTTAGGGGGCAAAACAAAGAATTCAAGTGGTGAATCCTACAAGTAGCTGCAATAGAATGTCCTAGAAGCTTCTAGGTGGGAAGTTTATGGTGAAATACAAGAAATAAGTGTACTTACTTGTATCACTAGTTAATAAATGAGGGACTAAAGTTAAAATGAAGAAGGACCGAAAAGAAAATTGAAAATCTGAATGAGGCCTCCTCTATGCCTATAAAAGGCATGGACCTTGCTTTCACAAGGAGTTTTTTCAGCCATCAAAGACTCCCCCCAAAGGCATCTACTCATTTTCAGATCTAGATTTTAAAATTCAAACTCCAAAAAACAAAAGCAATAGAAAATCTAATAGAAAAACAAAAAAAAAAACAATTACTATTCAATTGGAATTTTCAGTTTAATATCAAGCTTTCATAGTTCAAAGTCTGGTGTTTGAGGTTTCGGAGACATATGAGCTGATTTTGAGTGGGTTTAGGTCCAATTAAGCTGGGTTTGATCGAGATTGGGTTTTGATGGAAGTGTTGAATGTATTCTGGGTAATTTTCAAGGCCTTTGGGTGTGTTTTGGAACTGATTCGAGTTGATTTCTCATTTTCGTCTGGTTTCAAACCATTTTTCTGGGTTGTGATTTAATTTCCTGAGCTGTGCATTATTGCTGTTTGCTTATCTCTCGGTTTGCTGTTGTGTTGCTACTGCTGATCTTCTTCCGCTGTTAAAAATTCTATTTCCAGGTACACTTTCACCACCTCTACTGAACTGAAGGCTTGATTCACATGTATGAACCATTTGAGGGAATCAATGAAGTAGAATTTTTACTTGTAATTTGAGTTTTGTCGAATGTTTGATTAGCCTTCCATTCTTAGTAGCTATTCATGCTTAATTATAATTAGGACAATTGCTTGGACTGTTTCTGATAATTTGTATTAGTCTGTTAATTAGCCTAGTGGAAACGTATTCAATAGTTAGTTGAATTGCTAGGAGCTCATATACAATTGCACGTTTGTATAATATGTGGTTATGAAGCGGAATTTTGGACTATCGTTTCTGGATATAAAATCAAATTAGAGGTAACGTTGCATACTGTAGTTGAGTTGTGCTTCATTGAGCATCACAAGTATTGCAGTTTTAGCTTATTACTTTCAGGAAATAACCGTACATGGCTATGATATACATTAGGAGAAACATATGAATAATTTGAGTGATAAAATGTGTAGTTAATTGGAGATGTTCTTAGTTGTCCAGGTTATATACAGAATTTGAATTCAAATTTCCATAATTGCAATAAACATGGACGTTAAAATGCCTATGAAACTCAGTGTATTTAATTAGACCTGTAAGTTGGCATTAAGACTATCGTTTTATTGGGCTCAGACGCCAGGCCCAAACACTTGTTTTCAACCTATAGTTAAAAAAACCGTTCTAGATTCAGTTCTCCTTAGGCCTGGGCTTCTTGTCACAGGCCCAGCAATGCTTTGCTCTGCACATATAATTCGGCTTGTTTTAGATAAATTGCTGAAAGTGTTTTGTTTCTTACTCACCATGTTATTGGGCCTTTTCAAGCATGTTAGTTAATTAGGCTTTCTTTTATAGAGACAAACAAGTAGAAAATCATAGATGCTTTTAGGGTTTCCCTTTTAAATAATAAATGAGATGAACCTCGCCAAACAAAACACATAAATTGGGGGGCCCTCAATAAATGGTTATATTGAAATACTTAGAATTCGGGATGAGCCGTTTAGCGAATTTCACGGCCTTCCCCAAAAATAAAAATGCGTTAGTCTCTTTAGGCGCTCACTTTAATAACATTACCTTCCTAAAATTCGGGTGCACATTTATGTGACCCAAATCCAAATCTCAACGGAGTCGAAATATGTCAACAACCACGGGTGCATTGATGTGACATGGTTTGAGATGCGTTTTCGCGACGTTGCAATTTTTTCTAAAAATAATAATAATAAAAGCGGTTCAAAATTAAAAAAAGCACATAAGCTAGAACATGTTTTGAAATCAGATAAATCCAAATACGACAGTTGAGTGACCGTTCTAGAACCACGGAACCCGGGAATGCCTAACTCTTTTTTCCGGGTTAACAGAATTTCTTGCTCGGATTTCTGGTTCGCGGACTGTTTACGGAGTCATATTTTTCCTCGGTTCGGGATTCAACCGGTGACTTAGGACACCATTAATCTCCCAAGTGGAAACTCTGAATATTAATAACAAATCCCGTTCCGATTGTCCTTTAATTGGAAAAACTCCTTTACACCTTTGCGGGTGTAGTGAAAAAGGAGGTGTGACAGCTCTAGCAACTCTGCTGGGGACCAAACCCAGAACTTTGGTTCAGGGTTTAAGAATTCGAGCTTAGAATAATTGTTATGTTTGGCTTTATCTGATTTTCCTATATGTTTCCCGCTAAATGTGCTAAATGCTTTACCGCTTCGATATTATCTGAACTGTATATAAACCGTGTCGAAACCCTTCTCTTCTCACCTCTGGGGATGTGCTTAATGGTTGAGACTCCCTATTTTGTTAGTGTCATACCCTGAAATAAGAAAGAGGCACGGATAAGTTACAAATCCGGACGATCTCGCGGGTCCCCGGTACGTTCCCCTCCTCGACTCGAGTTGTCTGCTCGGGTACACTGTTTAGAACATATACCCAGGTTTTGAACCTAGAATAACTTGATTTCATGCCGGATCCCTAGTAGGAACGCTTATTTGCATCACGTGCATTTGCCTTAGGGGACTCAATACAGGGGTTGGGTCCGTCTAGGACAAGTAACCTGAAATGAAAAGACCATCCTGATGCATCTCGCGTGTTGCACATGCATTTATTTGTCTCGGACTTGCATGCTAACCGGCTTTGGAGTATTTGGGAAAATTGAAAAAAAAAGAGAGAAATAGTAGTGTAGAGAGTTAATTATCTATTTTAGAAAATAACCAATGTCAAAATAGTGTCGAATCTCTGCCGAATCTTTGAGGAAAATGAAAAAAAAGGAAAAGGGAAAAGAAAATTTGTTTTCAAAAGATGGTTTGTTTTATTGGTCAAGAAAAAGGAAAAAACTAAAGAGTTTTATTTTCAAATAGTTTGTTGAAAGAGAAAATACAAAAAGAGTATTGTTTTTCGAAATAGTGTATTTATCACTAAAAAAGAGTCTTATTTTCGAAAATAGTTAGTTTTATTTGCAAGAACTACGCTTGGTCTGATTCATGCGGGGTCATGATACGTAGGCAACCTACATAGGGTTCGATCGAATTATTTTTTTTATTAAAAGAAAAAAGGAAAAAAAAATAAAAAGAAAAGAAAAAAAGGAGAAAAGAAAAAAAGGTGTAATTATGGGACGTGAAAATGAGAGGAAAGAAAAGAGTGATAATTAAAAACAAAAAAGGAAAATGATCAAGCAAGTGCTAGAAAAGCAAAGAAAAGAGAGGATTGAAATGAAAAAATAGGATGATGCCAACTGATCTTCGTACCCTCGAAGCCATTTTAGAACCGATAACTGTGACTAGGTGCATTGCACGCAATGTGAGATTTTTGTTTTTAAATGCCCTAACGCTAACGTGATGACTTCATTTTGTTATATTTAAGCAGAAAGGTGGTTGGTTTGTGGCTTTAAAGTGGTAATTGCTTTCTACAAAACAAAGTCAAAAGGTAATGGCAGACAACAACAAAATCGGGTTGGTTGATACCGGGGCCCGAAAGCACCGCTTGCCCACAGGGTTCAAAGTGCCAAAATTTAACTTGTATGATGGGTGTGGAGATCCGATAGCCCGCCTGAGGGTCTATTGCAGTAAAATGAGAATTGTTGGAGAGAAAAATGACTTGATGATGGCATATTTCAGTGAGAACCTGACTAGGGTAGCTTTGGACTGGCATACTCATCATGATGTTGGTAAGTGGCATACATTGGGTGATGTGGCCCATGATTTTGTGCGGCGCTTTCAATACAAATTAGGCATTACCCTAGACCGCTCCTCCCTATCGAAAATAAAAAACAAAGCCGGAAGAAAACTTTACGGAGTTTGGGCTCCGATGGAAGGAAATAAAGGCAGAAAGGTGATTTACGCCCATCGGAGAATCCTACACAAGTTTGTTTGAAAAGTTAAAGCATTATGGCCTGATTGAGTCGCTCCTCGGATATGCTCCAGACACATATGCAAAAGGCTTTGATCCTGCTGTGCAGTGCATGTACCACTCTGATGTCCAGGGGCATAGTATTGAAGATTGTTTCTCTTTGAAAAGGGGAATAGAGAGAATGATGGTCAATGACAGTGGCAGGGAGCATGCGAATCCTCATGGGAACTTGTTGATTAACGTTGATAATGGTCTTGGCAATATTGATGCGAAACTCAGTGGCTAAGATGCCGTGCTTGGTAATTGGTAAGGCGCTCCAATTCTTGGTCAGTCGAATTGGAGTTTTGGTGGTTTATTTTGTTGTCGTTACTGCTGTCCGGGTTATTTCAGGTTTGTAATCCGGATATTGTCTTGTGACTCAAACCCTTCTATCCTTTCATTTTGCCTGTTTTGTTTAGTCGTAGTAACTCGTTTAGTGCTGTCTAGGTTTGTTCCAGGGTTTTAACCCTAGTCTAGTTCGCTTGGCTTGTTGTTCGAACCGTTTCATCACCTGTCTAATGCAATTTTCTTTTTTCTTTTGTTATTTCTAGCCATTTTCTTTTGTTTAGCTCTCTTTTCTTTATACAATTCTTTTCATGCTGGTTCTAGTGACATGACATGCACAAATAACTCTCAGCCTGGTTTTAAAAGATAATTTAGTCATGAGGCAATGAAATAATGTTGAAGATGTACGGACATTTGAGGGAAATAAGTAAAGGCACTTTGAGATCATTTGAAGCCCGAACCATGTGAAACTGGGGCAGATAAAACATAAACCCTATGGAAATGCATCATGCTGCATCAGGTTGATGCTAAAGGCAAGTTTGCCCAAATTGACAGGGGCCGTTCGTGGTAAGAAGAGTGAGAGTGTTGTCCAATGGTGTTTTGTATTCAACAGATGTAGAAGGCGAATGTGGGGATATGGTTATCAAGTCTGGTACAATCAAAAGATGTTACGAATATTTTCTATGGTTTCTTTAACTGTGTTGTTTGTACTTGGCATGTTTTGAAGATTGGAATGACGAAGGCATTTTGTTCAGCTATCTAAACACTCTATCCTTTGTTACCCTTTGAGCATAATTTATTTTCTTTCATACCCCTCTTTCGGAAAGATCAGAAACACAAGCGTAAAAGATAAGTAAAGGAAAAAGAGAAAGAAAATAATGAAAAGAGAGAGAAGAAAAGGAAGAAGAAAAGAAAAGAAAAAGAAAAAAAAAGACAACAAAAAGAAGAAAAAAAAAGAAAAAAAAAGAAAAGGAAAAGAAAAGAGCAACAGCAAAAGTGGTACCTGAACTACGTTCGACTTGATTCCGAAAGGATACGTAGGCAGCCTCTAACTGAGGTTCAATCACACCAAAATAAAAATCCAAAAGTCCCCAAGAAAGAAACTGGGATAGAAGTTGTGGTTGTTGTGAGAAATCTGATTCCGAAAGCTGTAATTTTGAACCCATGTTGAATTGTTTTGAGCCTTTGATACCCTTTCTTTCTAACCCTATCCAAAATCCCACATTACGGTCCAAAGAAAGACCTTCTGATCAGTCTTCAAGAAATGCCAAGTCAAGCAAGAAGAGGTAATACATGTCAGGGACAACACTCTGGTCCAAGCAGAAAAATGATGAAAATGAGAGAGTCTTATTGGTGGAACCCTCACGGGACCACAATGCGAGGAAAGTTGAGAGAAGTTAAAAATGAGAGAGTCTTATTGGTGAAAACCTTTACGGGCACCACAAGGCAACGGTGAGTTGAGAGAAAGAACAAAATGAGAGAGGCTTGATGGTGAAAACCCTTTGGGCACTACAAGTCGAATAAAAATTGTGAATCAAATTGGATAAGTGGAACATCGAAGCCCAGTATCACGATGTAAGAGTACAACAAGAGTTGAACATCAGACTTGCTTGACAGAATAGGTCGCAGGTGCATATCATGGTCATTAGAGTCGGTATCCTTATCCGATAGGTTTCTACTTCGTGGTTTTCTTGTTAGGAATCATCTCTTTCTTTTGTACTTTAATCTATTCTTTTTGTTGTGTTTTACTTCCTCTTCCTGAGTCTGTTTGGTCATAACAAGTGAGAAATGACTTCAAAATCTACCACCATCTTTCCAATTGCACAAAACAAAATATGTTTAGCACATCAAGTGTCATAAATCCGGAATGAACAACAAGCGCACTGAGTTGGCAACAATCAACATACTTTGGGATCCTTGTGAAATACAAGGGCTTGGTATATGTCAATTCATGAACGATGCAACAAATGAAGGGTTAGGTCAAACAGATCGAAGGTATTTTCTGTGATAAGCTTGATAAAAGGGTGTTAAACCAGTGACAAGCAAGATCTTCCAAGAAGAAATTGAAGTTATCATGGCTAGCGATGGAGCAATAGACCTCGAGGCCAGAGCCAGTGGTTTGAGTCAAGAAACAACATCATGCACACTGAATTTGGTAATAATTAATATGCTTTGGGGATCATGTGAAACACAAAGGTTTGGTAGATGTCGATTCAGGAGCAATGCAACAGATAGAAGGTATTGGTTCGAACGAGAAGAGGTATTTTTGGGGTTAAGGTTTACAAAAGAAGTGGTTAGTCCAGGAACAAGTAAGGTATTCAAATGGAAATTTGTTATCATGACAAGCGAAGGAGCAGCAGACCTCAAGGTCAAGGTCAGTGGTTTAAGTCAAGAAAGAACAACATACACACAGAGTGGAGGTAATGGATGTGCTTTGGGATTCGTGCGGGACACAAAGGTTGGGTAGATGTAAGTTCACGAGCAGTGCAACAAATAAAGGATATTAGGTCTGAATGGAGAAAAGGTATTTTTAGCGATACGGATGACAGAGAAAGTGGGTAGTCAATAAACAGGTAAGGTCTTCAAGTGGAAATCAGTTATCGTGGGAAATGAAGGAGCAATCGCCCTCAAAGTCGAGGCCACAAACCAACCACCACATTTTAAACTGACAAGATTTTTTTTTTATTGAAACAGGGGCAAAAATTTCGTTTGTTTCGGAGAAACCCACCTCAAGGAAAGGCAGATACCAGACAGGTTTGACGGTAAGTTTCCAGGACCCTCCTGAAAAATGGGACCTAGTTTAAATTTTAAAACAACCATGAGTAGCATAATTTAGCATAAATGTACCCCGAGGAATATAAGTTGGTTTCAAAGTTTGCATGTTTGAAGTGGGATCCAATTAAGAATTCTCAGGACCCTCCTAAAAAATGGGACTTAGTTTAAATTTTAAAACAATCATGAGTAGCATAATTTAGCATAAATGTACCCCAAAGGAATGCAAGTTGGTTCCAAAGTTTGCATGTTTAAGGTAGGATCTAATTAAGAATTCTCAGGACCCTCCTGGATAATGGGACGTAGTTTTAAGGTCTGCTTAGATAACACGATAATAGTGGAAGTCGTACCTTCAATAGATATACCTTAGGTTAAAACTGTTTTAACTAGAAGTTGTCAGGACCCTCCTGGATAATGGGGAGTAGTTAAGACCTCTTAGATAACAAATGTAGTGTGAGTAATACCTTTAGAAGATATAACTTAGGTTCATAATTGATAGGAGTTATCAGGACCCTCCTGGATAATGGGATTTAGCTTTCAAATTCTTTGTGATATTTGGTAACACAATTGAATTAACACTAACAGATGTGCGCAGGAAAATTTCTGTTGTTTTGTTTGTTTTGGTGTAATCAGGTTCAAAGACAGCAGTTTCAGAGGCATACATTTAAAGTTTTAGCAATCAGGCGCCCATCTGGATAACAAGGGAATACATTTCAAGTTGTGGCAATCAGGCGCCCACCTGGATAACAAGGGAATACATTTAGAGTTTCAGCAATCAGGCACCCACCTCGATAATAAGGGAGGTCCAATTCAAAATTTCGTTTTCAATAATATCTGGCAACAGGACGCGCCCTGTCATGAAACTGGGGCAGAAAATCTTCTTTGTTTGTTATTTTGTTGACGTCAGGCGCCCACCTGGAGAACAAGGGAATACATTTCACATTTTAGCAATCAGGCACCCACCTGGATAACAAGGGAATACATTTCAAATTTTAGCAATCAGGCGCCCACCTGGAGAATAAGGGAATACTTTTCCAGCTTCAGCAATCAGGCGCCCACCTGGAGAACAAGGGAATACATTTCAAGTTCAGCAATCAGGCGCCCACCTGGAAAACAAGGGAAGTACAATTCAAAATTTCAGCTTTTACTTTTAATATCTGATAACATGATGTACCCAGTCGTCAAACTGGGGCAGGAAATTTTCTTTGTTTGTCTATTTTGTTGCAGTCAGGAGCCCACCTGGAGAACAAGGGAATACTTTTCAAGCATTGCAGTCAGGAGCCCACCTGGAGAACAAGGGAATACTTTTCAAGCATTGCATTCAGGAGCCCACCTGGAGAACAAGGGAGTACCTTTCAAGCGTCAGCAATCAGGAGCCCGCTTGGAGAATAGAGGCACATATTTCAAATTTCAGCAATCAAGCATCACTCAGAGGAATGGCAAAACATCACCAATCACAGTTCACGGCAACAACAAGGATTCCATCGGAAGAATACAAGTTCAAGGCAACACAAGAGCGAGTTTGAAGACATAGATAGAACCTTTTTGTAATCCATAGATCATAGCTTAGGCTAGCTTCTTTTATTTTGACACGGTGTAATAAGGAGGTCAGCGAGCAGTAGCAGCAGCAACAGCAACAGCAATGAGATCACAGCTCCTGGTAGTCCCAGCTACCAAACCTTCCCGAACTATACTGACCTGATTCCTGTTTAGCCCAGGATATGTAGGCAACCTCTGAAGCAGGGTGCGGTCAACTCTTTCAAAAATGCTTCACACGGAATATTCGAACGAGCAAAAATCGCTCGTATTTGCTCACTTATCTTTGCCCGAAAACCGTTCGTATTTCCGAGCAAAGAGGGGCAGCTGTGAGCACGTGATTTTTGCCCTATATATGAATTATTCTCAAAAATTCAAATAAAATAATTTCTTTTATTATTTTGCATTTTATGCTAATTGTTTGCATTTTATTTGTGCATTTTAATTCATAGGAAAAATAAAAAAATACATTTGGCATCTGTTTGGGATTTAATTTTATATTTTAGTGTTAGTTAGTAGTTAAAATTGTTTACATATAAATAAATAACAAAAATCGTTATTTGCACTTTTATTTTTTAATTTGTAGAATTTATCTTAAATTTTAGTTTAAAATTAGGAATTAGTTAATTTTGGGAATTAAGTAAATAGCATATTAAAGTCAATCAGATCTTTGATTTTATTCTTTGTCATTTTTAACAAAATTAAAATATAAAAAATAGGGAAAAAGAGAAAAGAAATCAAGTTGAAATAAAAGAGTGGCCTTTATTAGAAGACCCAATTTGGGCCAATTTTTAATAAATTCTGCCTTGGCCCAAACCAAAATCACCTCTGAACCCGCCTTCAACCCAGGCTCAATCCTGGCCAAATCGGTCCAGCTCCCATAGGCGTGATACGATGCCGTTTTGAGCGTCATGCAATCCTGGCCATTGATTTTCCCTGATCCGATGGCTAGGAACCCATCCCCTTTTTACATATTACTATCAGAGATAGGGCAATTAAACCTAATATACTCTTCGTCTTCCTCGTACTAGAACCTGTAACACCAGCGGAGCCGCCGCCGTAGGCGGACGCCACCTACGCCAACGGCCACCAAAATTATACCACCAATTCCCCTCGTTCCCCTCTTTCCAACCCCACCTTTGGTTTCCCTCGAATCAACGCCGAACCTTTCGAATATCCCTTTAAAGTTTTTTCGTCCATGACGCCAGTTACTCTAAATGACCCCAAATTAACACCCTAGGGTCGCTTGAGTCTCTTGTACCCAACCCCCTTAACCCTGTCTCTCAAATCCCGCCGGAGCTATTCGAATATCCATTTAAAACCTCTCCGGCCAAAACCCTAGTTGCCCCAACTCGCCCCAAAATGATACCAGATGTTCTTTGGGCCCTCCTGATGAAGAATTCAACATTATTAACACTCAATTCCCACCGGAAATGGCCAAATTGGAGAGTTGGTAAACTGGCCGGATTTTGTTTCAATAAGTATGTTCCCTTCTTTTCTTTTCTGTTGTCTTCAGTCAAGCTTCTGTCCCTATTTTTCTTACTAGCATGTGAATTCGATTAGATTGCTAGAATAATTTCGACAGTAATTGGTTTTGCATGATTAGCTAAGGCTGAAGGTTCGATTGGTTTTTTTTTGTTTTAGTTTAATTATCGCCTGTTAGTTGTTTGATCTGGTTAGCTTAATTTAGTAGTCGTCTTGTAAATTTTTCTGATTTAGCTCACCCTCTGTTCTTAATTTTGTTAGCTTAATAGTTGATAATGGTTTACTTTAGATGGTTGATTGAATTAGTCAATAGTTGAATCAGATTCTGTAATTGCTGTTTGTTTTAATTAGTCAGCTTCTAGTATAGTTAAGTATATCAAATTTTAGTTTAGTTAATTGGATTTAGTTGTTTAGTCTTTAGTCTGATTGGGTCATTCAAAGGTAATTTAGGGAAATGTTAGGGTGTAAAATAAAGAATTCAAATGGTGAATCCTACAGGTAGCTACAATAGAATGTCCTAGAAGCTTCTAGGGGAAAGTTTATGGTAAAATACAAGAAATAAGTGTACTTACTTGTATCACAAGTTAATAAATGAGGGATTAAAGTTAAAATGAAGAAGGACTGAAAAGAAAATTGAAAATCTGAATGAGGCCTCCTCTATGCCTATAAAAGGCATGGACCTTGCTTTCACAAGGAGTTTTTTCAGCCATCAAAGACTCCCCCCAAAGGCATCTGCTCATTTTCAGATCTAGATTTTAAAATTCAAACTCCAAAAAACAAAAACAATAGAAAATCTAATATAAAAACAAAAAAGAAACAGTTACTGTTCCATTGGAATTTTCAGTTTAATTTCAAGCTTTCATAGTTCAAAGTCTGGTGTTTGAGGTTTCGGAGACATATGAGCTGATTTTGAGTGGGTTTAGGTCCAATTAAGCTGGGTTTGATCGAGATTGGATTTTGATGGAAGTGTTGAATGTATTCTGGGTAATTTTCAAGGCCTTTGGGTGTGTTTTGGAACTGATTCGAGTTGATTTCTCATTTTTGTCTGGTTTCAAACCATTTTTCTGGGCTGTGATTCAATTTCCTGAGTTGTGCATTGTTGCTGTTTGCTTATCTCTCGGTTTGTTGTTGTGTTGCTACTGCTGATCTTCTTCCGCTGTTAAAAATTCTATTTCCAGGTACACTTTCACCACCTCTACTGAACTGAAGGCTTGATTCACATGTATGAACCATTTGAGGGAATCAATGAAGTAGAATTTTTACTTGTAATTTGAGTTTTGTCGAATGTTTGATTAGCCTTCCATACTTAGTAGCTATTCATGCTTAATTATAATTAGGACAATTGTTTGGACTGTTTCCGATAATTTGTATTAGTCTGTTAATTAGCCTATGGGAAATGTATTCAATAGTTAGTTGAATTGCTAGGAGCTCATATACAGTTGAACGTTCGAATAAGATGTGGTTATCTCAATTTGGACTATCGTTTCTAGGTATAAAATCAAATTAGAGGTAACATTGCATACTGTATTTGAGTTCTGCTTCATTGAGCATCACAAGCATTGCAGTTTCAGCTTATTACTTTCAGGAAATAACCGTCCATGGCTATGATATACATTAGGAGAAACATATGAATAATTTGAGTGATAAAATGTGTAGTTAATTGGAGCTGTTCTTAGTTGTCCAGGTTATATACTGAATTTGTATTCAAATTTCCATAATTACAATAAACATGGACGTTAAAATGCCTATGAAACTCAGTGTATTTAATTAGACATCTAAGTTGGCATTAAGACTATCGTTTTATTGGGCTCAGGCGCCAGGCCCAAATGCTTGTTTTCAACCTATAGTTAAAACAACCATTCTAGATTCAGTTCGCCTTGTGCCTGGGCTTCTTGTCACAGGCCCAACAATGCTTTGCTCTGCACATATAATTCGGCTTGTTTTAGATAAATTGCTGAAAATGTTTTGTTTCTTACTCACCATGTTATTGGGCCTTTTCAAGCATGTTAATTAATTAGGTTTTCTTTTTTAGAGACAAACAAGTAGAAAATCATAGCTGCTTTTAGGGTTGCCCTTTTAAATAATAAATGAGACGAGCCTCGCCAAACAAAACACATAAATTGCGGGTCCCTCAATAAATGGTTATATTGAAATACTTAGAATTCGAGATGGGCCATTTAGCGAATTTCACGGCCTTCCCCAAAAATAAAAACACGTTAGTCTCTTTAGGCGCGCACTTTACTAACATTACCTTCCTAAAATTCGGGTGCACATTTATGTGACCCAAATCCAAATCTCAACAAAGTCGAAATGTGTCAACAACCATGGGTGCATTGATGTGACGTGGTTTGAGATGCATTTTCGCGACGTTGCAGTTCTTGCTAAAAATAATAATAATAAAAGCGGTTCAAAATTAAAAAAAGCACATAAGCTAGAACATATTTTGAAATCAGATAAATCCAAATACGACAGTTGACCGACCCTGCTAGAACCATGGAACCCGGGAATGCCTAACACCTTCTCCCGAGTTAACAGAATTCCTTGCTCGGATTTCTGGTTCGCGGACTGTTAACATAGTCATATTTTTCCTTGGTTCGAGATTCAACCGGTGACTTGGGACACCATTAATCTCCCAAGTGGAGACTCTGAATATTAATAATAAATCCCGTTTCAATTGTCCTTTAATTGAAAAAACTCCTTTACACCCTTGCGGGTGTAGTAAAAAAGGAGGTGTGACACTACCTCCATTTGCATTTCTCTGCATTGCATAAGGCTACCATTCTGCCTTCCGAGGTTAAGCTCTACCTCCATCTTCATTTTTCTGCATTGCATAAGGCTCTACCATTCTGCCGTCCGAGGTTAAGCTCTACCTCCATCTGCATTTCTCTGCATTGCATAAGGCTACCATTCTGCCTTTCGAGGCTAAGCTCTACCTCCGTAATCACATCGGCTGAAATAACGCCATTTTTTATATTTTCACTTTACATCGACTGAAAGATCGCCACTTATATCTCACACTTACCATCGGCTGAAATATCGCCATTTTTTTATATTTACAACTTACATCAGCTGAAACATCGCCACATTATTTAAATCTTACACGGCTGAAATATCACCATTTCATTTAAATCTCGCATCGGTTGAAATATCGTCACTTTTCTCTCTCGCATGGCTGAAATATCGCCGTCTTTATTTTAAATCTCGCATCGGCTAAAATATCATCACCTTTCATTTACGTCTCGCATCGGCTGAACCATGGAACACCTTCTAGAACCTGCTAGAACCATGGAACCCGGGAATGCCTAACACCTTCTCCCGAGTTAACAAAATTCCTTGCTCGAATTTCTGGTTCGCGGACTGTTAACATAGTCATATTTTTCCTTGGTTCGAGATTCAACCGGTGATTTGGGACACCATTAATCTCACAAGTGGCGACTCTGAATATTAATAATAAATCTCGTTCCAATTATCCTTTAATTGGAAAAACTCCTTTACACCCTTGCGGGTGTAGTAAAAAAGGAGGTGTGACACTACCTCCATTTGCATTTCTCTGCATTGCATAAGGCTACCATTCTGCCTTCCGAGGTTAAGCTCTACCTTCATCTTCATTTTTCTGCATTGCATAAGACTCTACCATTCTGCCGTCCGAGGTTAAGCTCTACCTCCATCTGCATTTCTCTGCATTGCATAAGGCTACCATTCTGCCTTTCGAGGCTAAGCTCTACCTCCGTAATCGCATCGGGTGAAATAACGCCATTTTTTATATTTACACTTTACATCAACTGAAAGATCGCCACTTATATCTCACACTTACCATCGGCTGAAATATCGCCGTTTTTTTATATTTACAACTTACATCAGCTGAAACATCGCCACATTATTTAAATCTTACACGGCTGAAATATCGCCACTTCATTTAAATCTCGCATCGGCTGAAATATCGTCACTTTTCTCTCTCGCATGGCTGAAATATCGCCGTCTTTGTTTTAAATCTCGCATCGGCTAAAATATCATCACCTTTCATTTACGTCTCGCATCGGCTGAAAGATTGCCACCTTCTGCATTTTCATGGGCTGAAACATCGCCAAATTGTCCAAAGGCGTCATTGTTCGGAGGCACCATTTTTATAGCCCGAGAAGGCCATGCCATGGCCTGAGGACCCCATTTTTATCTTTTGCATATCATTATTCAAAGGCATTATGGTTCGGAGGCACCATTCTCATAGCCCGAGAACATCATTTCATAGCCCGAGAACATCATTTCATAGCCTGCGAATCCTTTATTATACGCTTCATGGCCCAGGACGTCATGGTCTGAGGACGTTATCCTAACCGTCCAAAGACAAGCATTCATGGTCCAATGGGAACTTGCATCACGTTTAAATTTATGCACAATATATGTTTGCATTTCTCACTTGCTGGTACACCGGCTATCAACGACCGCATTAGCAGGAGCGATCTCGCTCCAGTTCCCGCAACCTACTAGACTCTGACCATCTTTCCCAACCTGAACAACACGCCTGTCTTTCGAAAAACCCCATCGGCAAGTTCCGCCGGCGGATCCTGAACTACATATGACCTGATTCCTATAAAATCAAGGATATGTAGGCGACTCAGGAACTAGAGTTCGGTCAAAATTCTTCAATCGTTCCATTCGGTCAAAATTGTCCATCATATCTTTACCTGACAACTCTTTCATCCTTCCCGGGTAAAGAGGGGCAGCTGTTGATACCCAATTTTTTCCATATATTTTATATGAAAAATACTTTCAAAATAATATATACAGGCATATATAAGCATGTACGAATATTTTATTATTTTTTTCAAATTTTAAAAGATTTTTAAAACAATTTATTACCCTATTTTAACAGTATAAATCAATAATCATTCCCAAAAATTATTATTTCATTGATTCAGTCATTGTATTCTCATATATATACAAAAATATAGCTAATGTAATTTTTATACATTTTTACAGATTTATTTTGTATTTAGAAAGCTAAATTGCATATAATTGCAATTTTAGCCTATTTTAGGAATAATAGCATTTCTGTAATTATAAAATCGGTTCCAACATTTTTTAATAAATATTTGTATATTATTTATTGGTCCAGTGCTTTTAATTAGTTTTTATAATCATTTCACTATTTTTTTATAAATAAAAAGGGTAAAACTGGTTATTTAACATCTAGCCTCATTTTATTTCAATTACAGCCCCTTTTACATTTCAATTTCAACCCTTAAATTGACCCAATCTCAACCCCAACCGGACCGGCCCAATTTTTTAATCTAACCCGACCCATAACCCAATTCAAACGACCCTACCCAGTTCCCACCTACCCTTTTAGATCTAGGCCGTTGATCATACAGATCAACAGCCATGATCCCCCTTTACCATTTTAACCTCAAACGACCTACCCTAATTCCCCATTTCAGCCAATCCTCCGCCTCTGAATACCCTCCCCCTCTCAAACTCTCTCGAATGTTCTTGAAACCCTAATCACCTTCTACCATTTTCAACCTCTAACTCACCGGAATCCATGGCCTCTCAGGACATGGATGATCTATGCTCATCTCATATTGCTCCTATGTGCTTGATACTTGAAGGTTCGAGGCTAGACCTTAAAGGTCTTCACTCAGACCTCCGCCGACTCGAGGTTTTCGGCTATCTCCGGCCTGGTTCCGGCATATCCTAGCCTCCTAAGTCTGATTTCGACATTATCTGACTTAGATCAGACCTTTTCCAAGCCTCTCTCATTCTAAGGTTCATTTGAAACCCTAGTTGTTCTAGGTTTCTCCGATTCTCTTTAGAGTTGTTGTGTATCTATGCTACACTTGGGTTATTCAAACGATTTTTCTAATTTTTTCTTTTGAAAATCACTTTCAGAAACCCTTCTTTTCCGATTTAGGGTTTTCTGGAAAGTATTTAAGCATTTTATGACTTTTCTTCTCTATTATTCGTGTTGTTTCTCTTACTATGTTCCCTATATCATGTTCTCACTTGCTTTCTACTGTGTTTTACGTACTTTCTCTACTATGTTCCTGTGTGTTCTTTTGCTGGGCTTTATACTCCGTGCTTGTATATTCTTTTACTGTGTTTTCTATGCCATGTTCTCGCATGCCTTTTCAACATGATTTTGCTACCTTCTTCCTCTTCGATTTGATGTGCTTCTCTCACTGTTCTTGCTATTTTTTTACTGTGTTTAATGTTTTCTCCTAAAAGACCTGTTTAAGCATGTGTTACTTCTAATGTTTCCTCTACTATTAGTGTTCTCTCATTATGCTTCAGATTAGCTTCTTCACTCTGTTTGCTTGATTTTTCTATTTATTTGCATGTTTTCTCATGAGTTTCTGAAAAGAAATCCCTAAGCCTGTTGCCTCCTCATCTTTGTATTTGATTCGATTTGAAACCCTAGGATTTTGGGGTTTCCTTTGGCAATCTGGATTTTTGTGTTCAAGTTAGGGTTCCACTTTGGGACCCTGGACTCTTAGACTCATCGAGAGTCCGCAATTGAATTTGTACCTCATCTTGCTTATGATTTTGAATCTTTCAATGTTTGACTATCTTTTCTAAGTAACGTGATGACTCTTTTGTTTGATTTGTTTACTTTATATATGAGAAGTACTTCTTTCAAAAGGGGTTTCTGCCAACTACTAACTGATTCCGAATTCCTTTAATAGTGTTTACTTGATTGTTACTGATTTCCTTTAAATTAAACCTTCTTTACCCCTTTTCTGACTTGGTTCATTCGAGTAAAAGCCTGTAACTTTGATTTCATTGGCTGTTTGATTGATTCCCTTTCCTTATTTCACACAAACAGTGTACCATTGGGTTGTTGCCTTAAATAAACCCCAATGTATTTACCCATCTTGTACTGCTTTGAAAAGTGTTTGATTAACCACTTTCCTTAATTAGTTCTGCCCGTTTGAAATCAGAATCCCTTAATTAAAGGGAAACATTGTGTAATTGATTTTCAAACTATTCTCTTACCTATTTCTGCTTGCTTTCTACACTATAAATACATCACTTTCTTTAACACAACACACACGATTGAGCACACTAAAAACCACAATTACAATTCTCTTCTGAACTTATACTTAGAGTATTCTTGCTTCTTGTCTACACTTTGGCTTTTACAAGACTACTGCTTCTCTTTACTTGTGTCTTTGAAACTGGTATGTCCTAAATTAATTTTCAGCATCACGCCAATGTGTTTATTTATATTACTTGTATCTTTGTCTGCTTTCTATTCCCTGTGAAGTTTAAACATCTTACTTGAAGTGCCTATATGCTACTGTCTGCTTCTCTTCCTTATGAACAATTGTTCCCTACCCCATTACCCCTATGTGTTTGTGAGTGGGTACTTAGGGCATGGCAACAAGAATTGTTGTCCATGACCTAAGTTTTGACCCCCCTAACCTCTAAGTAGGCTGGAAGGTGTGCCAGTACATCTCATTGCTGGGTGTGCCCCTTTGCCTGCTCTTTCCTGGTATCATATTTCTAGTATGGATCCCCACATCCCATTCCCATATGTGTGCTGAGTTAAGGCATAGCCCGGCAGCATCCAAATTGCTGTCCAGGGCTGAACCTGACCTTCAACAGGTCCTAACTCCACAATTCTAAAGCTGACAGGCTGGTCAGGGGTGTGCCAGCCCCCCAATTGTTGGGCATGACCACCAACCTGCCATGGCCTTCCCTAATTCCCCTCTACTACACTTACACTTACTCCTAGCCTCTAAGTTCTGCCTCCTCCTATGAGCCTTGCCTTGGGACTTTGAGCTCCTTTTGAACTTGGACATTTGAGGGCTGGCCCTTCCACACTGCACTTTGATCCTGTAATGATATTTGGGGTGTAAGCACTTTCTGGAGCTCTTGAAGCTCCTTGGAACTTTGACACATCCCAAATAAGAGAAAGGCTTTGGAAATCTGATCTTTGGAAGTTGGTTATTTCATGTATCAGACTAGGAGTCTGAATTAGGCTCTCCTTGGTTGGAATTTTAATTTTTGATGTAAATTTACTTTTTTGGGATTCATTCAAGTTGTAATAATTTATAATAACTGTGGGGTGTATAGTAAAATGGGGGGAGGGTCTCTCATGTTATGCATATGGGGTAGATATCATGCTTTAGGTTTATTTCTGCAATCATAACATCTTCGCTTATATATCCGCATATAGATATCATGCATATAAGTTGATTTATTATTGCATATAGAAATCTTACACATAAGTTTATTCACATCTGCATATAGAAATCATGCCTATAAGTTGATTCATTACTGCATATAGAAATCCTGCTCATAAGTTTATTCATCTGCATATAGAAATCTTGCATATAAGCTATTCATTTGCATTAGGAATCATGTCTATAAGTTTTTGCACTTTTGCATATACACACTAGGAAAACAGTCTATAGGATAAAAATAACAAATGCACTCTAGATACCATGCCTATAGGATTCCTGCACTTTTACAAACATTTTTTTAAAATCAATCACGCTTAGAAAATATGTCTATAGGAATAACTAACTGAATTTGATTCGTCTGCAAGCCTAAAATCAGTAATAAATGTCGTTTAATACCTGCAGAATTTGCAAATCAGTAACCCTTCTTTAAAAATTAGTATGCCTTTTGAAAATGTTAAATACAATGATTGTAGGTCTCATCTAGGCAAACCTATAGGTAATTAATCCACTATGCCAGTCATTAATAATTACAACCAGCAGACAGGTCTAATTCGAACTTCTTATCTGAAAATATGTGCTAAATTTGCCACCCTTCCTACGTTAAGTTTATTTAATTCAGACCAAACCAGTACTTGTAAGTCATGCTAATTGGTTTTCTGATTTGAATAAGGAGGCTTACCTGGGCCCTAACTGTTATTTGTTTCCCCTTTAAGTGCTACTTATTATTGCTTGTCGCCTAAATTTTTATCCTTTCCTAAACTTCTGAAAAGCCCCAATTCCCTTCCATTTAGGATTAGTAGTCCCAAATGCCTCCGGGACTGATAGAATTGGGACGAATAATAGCATACAACAAGCAACGACACTATTCCGCGCTTTAATACCTTAATGGGATGGGAACGGGTAGATATGGATATGATAACCGGTGCGCTAATATTACGTGTGACCCCTCTTCCGAGGAGTGATTGCTCGATATTGCATTGATGTGATCCATATAAATCATAAACCTAGGACTCCCCTCCCCTTATTTGTTTTTATTTATTTTTTCATAATTTCTTAAATCCTTTTCTTTATAAATTTCTGCCTTCTTTAAAAGTTTCAACTTATTTGCAATGCTGTCCCTTTACTTGAGACTTTGATTACTTACTTGGTTATATGAAGTCACAATTGTAACGTGGCCGGGAACCACACTAGTGGATCTTGAGGGGTGCCTAACACCTTCCCCTTGAGATAATTTCTAGCCCTTACCCAAACTCTGGATTTTCAACTCAAACCCTTCTTAGTATCCTAATGCACTTAATCATTAGGTTTCGACTATTCAATCCAAAAACCCAAATTCCCAACCGGAATAGAGTTGTCCGTCCAAATGTCGTAAACCCGATTTCGCCTTTAAGTAAAATGGGGCATTGACAGCACCAGAATCTCCGTACATGGTTTCAATCCTTAAAAATCAAGTGACTAACATGTCACACTTATACAATTTTCCTATGGGATACGCTCCCACGACCTTCTGCACTAGGTAGCAAAGTTTGCACCTTCATACCACCAACCGTACTAATTCTGTAAAGCAAATCACTAATCCACAAATCAATACACAATGCCTCTTCCACATAACACCTTTCTCAGGCGACACTAAGATAATGCCAGCTTACTCTAAACATCTGAATTCTTCCCTGCCCATCCGAGCTCGTGATATTCTTATCAACACTGAGCCTCAACCTTGATCCTCAACTTCCATTTACCATGCAGCTCACTGCACCTATCATGTTGCTGCACGAGAGTACACGAATTCATCATAACCCTTGAACTACTAGTAGAATAAACACTTCATTATCTAGAAGCCTTTTGCTAAAATCATTTCACAAAAACCATTGCAACACGCAACTAAACTCCTACGATTATAGAAAATACACACCTCAAGTCGTGGTCTAAACCGCCATAACTCTTCCGAGATCCATTTACACAACAAGGACATAGGAATCGAATACCTCCCAAATCAAGCAAATTATGGTGGTTGTCAAGCCCGTACGTACAACCATAAACCACATGTATAACTTAACACGCTGAAGGAACTGATCGTTGCCACAATCATGCTGATTCAAACCATTACTAACCGACCCAACTTCTTATAATTTACTCTTAACTTGCCAAAAATAATAATATATCCATTCAAAACATAACAAAACCCAACAACACTCATCCAGATTGACCCAATTCACGAGACTAACATCGTCTTAATACCCATGAACCATCTCATACCCTCCTTATGCCCACAATAGCATCTCTAACTGGTATACCCATTCTGAAAGATCCTCTAGACACTTCATTTTAATTATTGAACCTACTAGAACCATTGTTGAGAGTCACCCACTCTGACCTGGTCCCGAATATAATCCAACTCCAACGCTCTGTTAGCTCATGAACACTACTAAAGAAGCAACCAGATGAATATTTTTCCTTGTACTCACATCCACAAGAAGCATAAAATCTAAGTCTTCCCATAACCTACACATGAATTAATAAGACAAAATATAGCACACATTCATCATGTTCTTTGCTCGAGTTACCCCTGGTGTTTTCTTTTCATAGCAATAAATTATCCACCAATGCACCGATAACTAGAAACCGCACAAGCAAAAAACTACACGATCTAATCGTAGGTGATGGGCTCCCCCACTTAGCTCATCACATAATGTAGAACCCACAAAGATTCCTCCTTCTCAATTACCATAGTCTCGGACTCACCAAATTTCTCGTAGTCCCTTGTTAAACTTTTCATGAACATTTCGAATTATCAGCCACATTCGTGTATTTGACCTTCTGCTGGGTAGTAAGTAGAACTCTTCGTAAAAACTTCTTCAAAATATCGCAATCGCTAACCTGATCACAGGAGATAACCCACATGTGGAATTCCATACCGACATCTTCCAATGATGCAACACTGGGTACAACAACTACAGAATTAGTAAACCTTACTGAGCCCATGCTCGTCCACCGGCTGTACAAGTCTGTTCATTCCCCATTGACATCAACTGAAAGTCCAACAATGCATTCCAAACTCGAAGTTACGTCGTATCCCATAACAATAATCAAGATCTTACACCCCTAAACACTCCAAGAAAACTTCCTTCCGTACAACCTACCTCAGAACAGTAGCCACTTTTTCAAATAAAATCCGTAGACCTAGTCACTGTCCACCATGATCCCCAAATCGCTCTAAATTTTTTCGAGGCATGTGGCTGTCCTACCACATAATCCATATGCTACTCTGCCACTCCCACTTCAGTTAAACCATCTCCTTTAAGTAACTTCTCGACCTCTGCATCTCATACTTGACCTACTATTAATTCAACGTCCGCGAGACACCTCCCACCATGTCATTCCTCATCCTTTGTTGCCCATACGCTGCCCCAAATCAAAATCCATCTTTGTAGTACCAGAACTAATAAATTGCTATCAACTCTAAGCCTCCTCGAAGATCATCTTTCTCGATCCATTAGCATTAGAAACACCGATTCGATTCTAAAACCGCTACAAACCGCTATCACTGACAACCGCTTCTCAGGCACCATTTCGCAACACCCTACCTCGAAGGAAAATCAAAGAAGACCATAACATCGACGAACCTTAATGCGTTAAAACAAGGACGATGACACCATATCACAAATGAGAATTCCACCATGCTCGAGAATCTCAAATATCGTTACTCCACTAAGTAAAGCCTGAACATCCATAGTCCGATTGCCTTTCCTCCACTGGAATTAAATACCGAACCTCTAAACGATGCACTGAGAAATCCCCCTTTCGAGTCATTCACTGGCTCGACAAACACAAGAACCCTACCATTACACAAACATCATGGGATAACAACGCATGAACATCATAATAATCTGTGCATAGCCTCGAAACCATAGGAAATATAAACACTGAGCTGAAATGACAGAACACCCTTTCGTAAAGTGCCGATAATAGCATGCCCGAATACGCATGGAGAAACATCCTGCACCATATATGCAGTACCGCTGTAACTCATTGATGCCCAACTAATAAAATGCGCTCCATGTTGCATAAGATTGAGTAGGAAAGAAATGAAGGCATAAGCTTCAAAGGAATCAAATCGCACGACGAGGAATAAAGAAGGGAAGTGCTCCTAAATGACCTTTAGCCTCTTGAAGATAAGTACAAACGTCTCAGTACCGATCGGCAAGACTCTTCTAGACTTTCTCATGACTCGTGAGACCCAAATAAACCTAGAGCTTTAATACCAAGCTATCATGATAGAATTTCCCACTATAGGCCGTGATGGCGCCCAACGTTGCTGTAAGCCAAGCCAACAGTGAACTATCAATTCAATTATTCATTTTATTATTTTTAAAAATCATAATTCTTATTGAGTAAAGGATTCAATGCATTTAAAGATTATTAATACTTAAAAAATTAGCAAGATATAAAATAAAAGATGACAATATCAAGCCGAACCATAAGTATCCACTTGAATATCCCAAAAATCCGGTGTCACAAGTGCATGAACATTTACTAAGGAGTACAATCATAATACAACATCTCTCTGGAATGTAAATAAGAGAGGATAAAGTAAATAGTACGATGGAGACTCTGTGGGCTACAATACGTAGCCTGGAATGGAACTTACCATAATGTCTCCTCAGCGGTTGCGCCTACGCACCAAGATAACCACTAATTGTACCTGTCAGTTTCTGCACAGTTAATGCACAAGCATAGTACGTAAATCAATGCGCACCCAGTAAGTATCTAGCCTAATCCCGGAGCAGTAGTGACGAGGGGTCGACATCAACACATACTAGAGGTCCGATAAAGCAATATAATAAATTATAAGCAGATATGAAGCACACAACAATAATGGAGTAAATGTGCAAGTTACATAATCTTCCAACAATTTCTTTTAAAGGTATAAATTTCTCAGTCCCGTATTCTACCTCAATAGCTCGAATGTATCAAGTGCCAGTATCAAGCGGATAAGGAATACCATATAGTATGCCATGCATCAGTGGAAGGATAATCTCATGAATATTCGGACTGCTAGCGATATAACGTACGAGTATTCCAAGGTCGTTTATTCAAAAGTCAAACCTTGGTCAACTATTTCAAGTTAAAACTTCCAAATTGAGAATTTTCCTTTCAATTCAACTCTGAACTTCCCGAAATTCAAATCCGACTATACTTACAAGTCATAATACATGAAGTGAAACTATTCATAGCCTCAAACCGCCGAACGATGCGCTAGAGCTCAAAACAACCGGTCGTATCGTTACACTCCTATGAAATGATCATCACATTTGATCTATTATGCATTGTTGAAAACAAAAATATAGAATACTTTTATTTTCTTCTACCTCAATCTCAATTGAGATCAATAGTTTTTTCGCAAATTATCCTCGTGGCTAAGACCTTCAATCGAGGAATATGGTAGAAGGCTAGTGTAGTCGAGTTAATCTCTTTTTTATTTTTATAGTATTAGTATTATTCTCGTATTCTCTTATCCTTGGATTTTTGTTTCTTTTGCGTCGGTTTCCATATCACCTTATCTAGCTGATTGTCACTGTACTTTGTTAATGCTTCTTTTTCATCTGTCCTTAAGTCGAGGGTTTATCGGAAACAACCTCTCTATCTTCACAAGGTAGGAATAAGGTCTGCATACACACAATTCTTTATAGATCCTATTTATGAAATTATACTGAATTTTTTTTTATTGTTATTGTTAACTAAAATCTTCAACTTATCTGTTGATGGTAGAGGTACTCTATCTCTAAAGCAAGCCTCACTTATTAGGTATAAATCTATAGAAAACTTGTTATTTGGTACGCTAACAATATATAGTTACTTCTACGCTAACTTTTAGAGTTTCAAGCTTTGTGATATATCTTTTGAAATGTGTAAATTATTTAATTTATGATGAAAATCCTCATTTTTCTCCCCCCCCCCCTACGGCTCTACCCCTCTTATTTAAACTTTAAAGAGATCAATAGTACTCATGCACTCATGCACTCATGCAAATTGGCTGCCCCTTTTTTCGCAGTAGAATCGGAGCCCATGCAGAACTCCACCCAGAAGCTTGCTGCTCCAATTACGCTCTCTCTTTCGTGTGTCTATTCTTCAACATTTAAGAACTAAATAAATACAAAAATTTATCTTGTCTTATTTTTCGCATCAGCGGCCAAACCTTTCTGTGGCGTAACAAGAAATTTTACTAAGGGGTGCCAAAATATAAACAAGTAAACATATATAGAAAATGTGAGTAGTAAAAATATAGTAATAAATACATAAAAATAAACTTTTACCTAGCTAAGCAGTATAATATTCCGACAAATGAGGTCAATTGGCACTCCTTAGTATAAGGTGGGTCCGCCGCTGAACCCTTCTCCTGACTTACTAAAATACTAAAGACACTAAAGAAATTTTAAAGAAATTTTGTTCCTGCAGAAGACAAAAAAAGTGTTTAAAAAAAGATATAGAAATCTGGTTTCTTTAATAAATAATGAGTGGTTAATCCAAGAATCCATTCCGTAGCATGAGTAAGTCAATGAGTAGCTAATAATCTAATTGCTCATTACAAATTCGGCTCCTTTAAATTTTTTGAATGGCAAGCTGAAGGAGTTGTAAGCCAATTCATCAACTAATGTTTCCAAATGAAGTCAAATTATTCACTTAATTTGACGAGGGACTGTATTCCAACTATGGTCTATGGATCCTAGATTCCCAGTACTAAAAGTTCAAATCTTGATAAAGAGATGGAGAAAGGTCTTAGAATTTCTGTTTTATGCTCCTAAAACACTTAAAAAAAAAAGGAACTATCATGCAAGCAATGACTATTGTTCTTAGTTATTTCTGATGGGCCCTCAAAATTTTAGGCGATTTAGAGTCCGTCGCTTGAATTCATGAAGATGGAGTGGACATTAGTGAGGAGATTTATGAAAGGCTCAGTAAATAGAGAGCTACTGTTACTTGTATTTATAAGATATGAATACATACATTGGGATAAGTATATCACCTACAAAGATAAGTATTAAGAGTCCATCACATATATGGGATAACTACAAATATGAGATAAACTTTTAGAGTCCTAATATGCCCCCTCAATCTGGACTGGCAGACATGATGGACAAATTGTCACGTAAGAAGCTAAACAGAGATGATGGTAAACCCTTTGTGAAAATATCTGCAAAATGTAACCGAGTTGGCACATATCGAACAACAAGATCCCCTTGAGCAACTTTTTCACGAACATAATGAAAATCAACATCAATGTATTTGGAGCGGTCATGAAACACAGGGTTACGAGACATATATGTAGACCTCACATTATCACAAAGAACATGAACTGGGTTGCGAAGATAGAGCCCGATGTCATGAAGAATATTACGAATCCAAGATGTCTCAGCTACAGTATAGGCGATAGCTTTGTACTCAGCCTCTGTAGAAGATTTAGACTGTTGGTTGCTTCTTTGCATGCCATGAGATAAGATTAGAGCCTAAAAATACCGCAAACATGTGGTAGAGCATCGACTATCAAACAACCAGTCCAATCAACATCCAAATAGGCTAATATAGAGGAGGTGGATGAGGAGGCACGGAAGAACAATCCATATGTGATGGTATCCTGTAAATACCTAAAAATGCGCTTCACACAATGCAGATGAGTAGTACGTGGAGCATGCATAAATTGTGAAACAATGTTAATAGCATAGGCAATATCTGGGCGAATCATAGTTAAGTATTGAAGAGCGCCAACCATACTCCTATATTCACTAGGATCCAAAAGTAACTCACCATCCATAATAGAAAGAGAAGTACGAGAAGCAATAGGGGTGCGAACCGGTTTGCATGTATGCATCTGAAATTTAAGAAGCAAATCAGAAATATACTTTTGTTGTGGCAGATGAAGACCATTAGAAGAACGAACTACTTGAACACCAAAAAAGTAATGAAGATCACCTATGTCTTTCATGGCAAATTGTCTAGAGAGATGACTAATGAAGTGATCAAGAAGAGAAGAATGACTACCAGTAAGAATAATGTCACCAACATAAAGTAATAAAATAAGAATACCAGACGATGAACGGTGGATGAACATGGACGTATCTGATTTGCTCAAATAAAATCATGAGCCATGAGAAATGAACTAAAGCGATGAAACCAAGCACGTGGTGCCTGCTTCAAACCATAGAGCGCTTTAGTTAGCTTACAAATATGACGAGGATAATCAGGATGAGTAAAACCTGTAGGTTGTTTCATAAAGACTTCCTCATTAAGAACACCATGCAGAAAAGCATTTTAACATCAAGTTGACGAATAGGCCAAGAAAAAAAAACGGCAAGAGAGAGAACAATACAAATAGTAGTAGCACGAACAACATGACTAAATGTTTCCTGATAATCAATGCCAGGTCGCTGATGAAATCTTTGTGCTACAAGCCGGGCCTTGTATCGCTCAACTGACCTATCCGAATTATATTTAATACGATAAACCCATTTACAACCAACTATGTTCATGTGAGGTTGAAAAGGATGAGGTTGAAAAGGAACAAGTACCCAAGTATTATTTGCTAAAAGTGCATTAAACTCATCTGCCATGGCTTGCTGCCACTTCGGACTTTTTACTGCCTGAGAAAAACAAGAGGGTTCAATTTCTTGAATAATAGTATTCAAAGAAAATATTTGTTTTGGTTTCGAAATACCAGACTTGGAGCGAGTGTGCATTGAGTGAGAAGGAGGTATATAAGTCGTAGGAGAAGCATTGTTAGTTGGCTGTAAGGTAGGTGCAGAAGAAGAGAGAACATTAGAGCAACACTCGGTAGGAGGAGCGATGATGGACACGTGATCTGTAGGGCTGGATGTAGGCCACGAGGAAGAAACACTAGAGGGAGGTGAAGAAGACAACGTAAAAGGAGACATACTTGACTTAGATTGGGTAGTGGGCTGCAAAGGGGATAAAGGAGCAGTAACTACAAGAATCTCAGAAGAGCAATTGGATAAAGGGATAGTAGAAGGATGAGATAGTTTAGGATATGGAAAAACTAATTCATGAAAGACAACATGGCGACTGACATAAACATGACCAGATGTAGGATCTAGGCAACGATATCCTTTATAATTAGAAGCATAACCGAGGAAAATACATTGGATAGAACGTGGTTGAAGCTTATGAGAAACTTGAGAAGATATATTTGGAAAACATTCACAACCAAAAATTCGAAGAAAACTGTAGTCAGGGGGTGTATGAAAAAGCTTTTCAAATGGAGAAAGTCCTTTTAAAATGGGAGTAGGCAATCTATTAATAGTATAAACAGCATAAAAAGCAGCATCAACCCAAAATTGAGATGGCAAATGAGCATCTGTAAGGATGGTACACACCATTTCAATTATGTGGCGATGTTTTCGTTCAGCCACCCCATTTTGTTGAGGAGTATCTGGGCATGATTTACGAAAATAAATACCCGAGTTAGAAAAGTGTTGAAGCATAGCCTTATTATCAAATTCACCACCGCCATCACTTTGAAATTTTTTAATTTTAGTGTTAAAGGTGTTCTCCGCGAGTTTTTGAAATGCACAGAAGTGCTGAAAAACTTCTAATTTTCTCATCATAGGATAAAGCCATGTAAATCGAGAAAAATAATCAACAAATATAACATAATATCGAAAAACCAAGTTTGATAAAATATGCGATTGCCAAACATCAGAATGAATAATATCTAAAGTAAAAGAACTACGGTGAGCAACTAAATTAAAGGACAAACGTTGAGACTTTCCTAACTTGCACGAAACATAATTATTACTAAAGGAATTTAGTAGCGTAATAAGATTATGGTTCCTAAGACTTGACAAAACACGACTACCACTATGACCTAAATGACAATGCCAGATGTCTCCGGATTGATGTAGAGCAATAAATGCGTGAGGAGGAGAAGTCACAGACGAGGACGACAATGGATAAACATCACCTTTACCGGAAGCTTGAAGGAGAGGTTGCCCCATTACCTTGTCCTTCACACAAACAGAAGAATCATCAAAGTCAACTTTATAATTATTATCCCTACATAACTTTTTAACAGAAATCAAATTATGGCGAAGTTGAGGAACATGAAATATAGACTGTAAGTGTAGAGGACGAGATGTATAAGGCAACTGAGCATAGCTAATATTTTCAATGTTAAGCAATGTACTATTTCCTACCAAAACACGATCAGAGCCAGTGTAAGGGTTCTTTTGTATAAAATTACCTTCAGATGAAGTCATGTGAGGGGACGTGGCAGTGTCAAAATACCAAGTTGCATCATTTGTTTCACCAACAGACATACTAGCAAAAGACTTAGGAATATCATTAGCAATGAAAGCATGATTGAAGTGATTTTGACATTGTAAGGCAGTGTGACCAGGATGCCCACAAATTTGACAAGCAATGGGTGAGGGTGAGGGACCTAAGATCCCACTGGATAGTGAGAATGTACTGCCAGATTGTGAATTATAAGGAGTGAGAGAAGCATCACCAATACCTGATGGAGGCTGACCAGTAGAACCATTGCGAGCAAGATTATTTGGAGTAGACTGTTGTAAGGGACCTCAACAAGAGAAACCACGGGCCCTTCCACCATGACCTCGACCTCGAAAAGATGAGGATCTTCCCCGTCCATGATTACTTGAAAAAGGCGCAGCATTGCTGGACATATTAGAAGATTTGGATTGAACATTCTAGGTAGTAAATGCATGATGAGAGATGATAGAATTAGATTCTTGAAACCATTGCAACCGTTGTTCATGCAAAAGGAGCATAGAATGCAAATCTTCAAGTGATACATGTCCAGGGAAGTGAGTAAGGATACCAACCAGCGTATCGTATTCTTTTCCTAATCCAAGAAGGACATGATCGATGAAATCCTGGGAGGAAACTAGAGAATTTATGGCTGCAAGTGAATCAGCCAATTGTTTTGCTTCTCTCAAATATTGATCAATTGACATAGATGTCGTCTTCTTCAAAGTAGTGAGTTGTTTATTAAGTTCAATTGCTTTATCTTGGCTAGCATCCATATATCTATGGTGTAAGGAAAGCCAAATATCACAGGAAGATGGTAAAAGATGGACGTCGACAAGAACTTCACGCGACAAGGTCGCAAAGATCCAAGAACGGATGCTTTGATCGATTCGAAGCCACGAGCGATAACTTAGATTTGGTTGTTGTGAACCATTAGCGTCGTAAAGAAGCGGGGGTAAAGTAGGGATAGAACCATCGACAAAACCAAGAAAATCATGGGATATGAGAAGGGAAGTGAACTGAGTACGCCATGTGAGATAATCTTCAACAGATTGTAACTTAATTATTACTAGGTTGGTGACATTAGGCGCTGCTAGTGCAGTAACAGAGTGAAAATTTGAGGCAGTAGTTAAGTCCAACGAACCAGCACATGGAAATATAGGTGGTGTAATAGCAGTAGTAGGACATGGCAGCAAGCTAGGAGCAGATAAATTGCTTGGTACTGATGAGGCCATGGAAGAAAGGGATGACATAAGAGGAGGAAATGTTAAAGGGGGAGATGAGAAAGCAACAGTAAGGCTTGAGGATGGAATAGTGTTGTCAGGAGTGGATATAGGAATAAAAGTAGAGGGTGAAGATGATGCCATAGTAAAGAAAATTAATGTGGGAAAGTACTGGAGTTGAGGGAAATATTTAGAAGAAAACGTGAATGCTTAGAAGAAGGAATGAGAAAGGATTTTGCTGGCTAATCTAATACCATGAGGAGATTTATGAAAGGCTCAGTAATTAGAGAGCCACTGTTACTTGTATTTATAAGATATGAATACATACATTGGGATACGTATATCACCTACAAAGAAAAGTATTAAGAGTCCATCACATATATGGGATAACTACAAATATGAGATAAACTCTTAGAGTACTAATAATTAGCACATGAAAAATTAATTATCATCCTGAATTCTTATTTAATGGCCCTAAAATGCCAAAAAATGAGGAACGATCATGGCAAAATAATAATTATTATTCATTAGATTGTTTATGATAGACCCATAAAATTTTAGATAATTTGGAGCCCTTCGCTTGAATTCATGAAGATGGCATGAACATTAGCACACGAAAAATTGGAAATGACCTGAATTCATGTTTTATACCCTAAAACACCAAACAAAGAGAAATGACCATAGCAAAGAGATACTATTCTTCATTAAATTATTTCTGATGGGCCCGCAAAATTTTAGCCGATTCGTAGCCGGTAGCCTGAGTTTGCGCACGAAAAATTGCAAATCGTGCTGAATTCCTATTTTTTGTCCGTAAACGCCAAAAGACGAGAAACGGTCATGGCAAAGCAATGACTATTGTTTATTAGGTCTTTTCTGATGGGCCTACAATATTTTAGGCGATTAGGTGTCGGTCACTTGAGTTCATGCAGATGGCATGGACTATAGCACAAGTAAAATAAAAAACCGTGCTTAATTCCCTTTTTGTGGCCCTAAAATACCAAAAAAGAGGAACGATCATGGCGCAGTGATAACTATTAATCAGTAGGTCATTAATGATGGACCCAAATTTTTTTACCCAATTTGCAGTCCATTGCCCAGTTCATGTAGATGGCGTGGACAATACAACAACAACAACCACCCAGTATAATCCCCCTTAGTGGGGTCTGGAGAGGGTAGTGTGTATGTAGACCTTACCCCTACCCTGGGGTAGAGAGGCTGTTTCCAAATAGACCCTCGGCATCCTTCACTACAAGAACTTCCCACCTTGCACTTGGGGAGAGTCGAACTCACAACCTCTTGGTTGGAAGTGGAGTTTTCTTACCATCAGAGCAACCCCTCTTATCGTGAACAATAGCACACGAAAAATAAAAATTCATGCGAAATTCCTATTTTATGACCCTAAAATACCAAAAATGAGCACGATCACAGCAAAGCCATGACTATTGTTCATTAGGTTGTTTCTGATGGGCCCGCAAAATTTTAGGTAAATCGAAGCCGGTCGCCCGAATTCATATTGATGGCATAGACTATTATATACCAGAATTCGAAAATCGTGTTGAATTCCTATTTTTGCCCTAAAATACCAAAACATGAGGAATGGTCGCGATAAATATTTTTCATAGGACATTTCTAATAGGCCCGCACAATTCTAGATGATTCGGAGCCGGTCACCTGAGTTCATGCAGATTGTGTAGACTATAACACACAAAAATTTGAAAATTATGTTGAATTCCTATTTTATAGCCCTAATATGCCAAAAATTGAGGAACGGTCATGGCGAATCAATGAATATTCTTAATTTGATTATTTCATGATGGGCCCATAAAATTATAGATGATTCGGAGTCGATCGCCCGAATTCATGTGGATGGCGTGGATTATATAGCAAATGAAAAATCGGAAATCGTGTTGAATTCCTATTTTATGGCCCTAAAATGCCAAAAAATGAGGAATTGTCATGGCGAAGTGATGCCTATATTTCATTAAGTCATTTCAGATAGGCTTGAAATTTTTTAGGTGATTCGAAGCCAGCCGCTTGAGTTCATGTTGATGATGTGGATTATAGCACATGAAAACTTGGATATCATCCAGAATTCCTATTTTATGACCCTAGTATGCCAAAAATGAGGAACAGTCATGGTGAAGTGATGAGTATCGTTCATTAGGTCATTTCTGATGTGCCTAAAACTTTTAGGCAATATGGAGCCGGTTGGCCGAGTTCATACAGATAGCGTGGACTATAGCACACGAAAAATCAAAAATTGTGCAGAATTCCTAATATTTAGCCCTAAAATACCAAAAAGCAAGGAACGATCACGGGCGAAGTGAAGACATTATTCATTAGGTTATTTCTAATGGGACTGCATAATTTTAGGTGATTCAAAGCCGATCGCCCCATTTCATGCTGATGGTTTGAACTAAGAACACACAAAAAATAAAAAAATCATACAAAATTTCTATTTTATTGCTCCAAAAGTAAAAAAAAAACCAGGAACGGTCATGGCGAAGCGATGACTATTACTTGGCCATTTCGGATGGGGCCAAGAATTCGAGGTGATTCAGAGCCGGTCACCCGAGTTCATGTAGATGGCACAGATTATAGCACACAAAAATTTGTAAAGCATCCTGAGTTTTTATTTTATGGCCCTAAAATGCAAAAAAGTGAGGAACCGTCACGACAAAATATTGATTATTATTCATTAGGTTTTTTCTGATAGGCCTATAAATTTTTAGATAATTCAAAGCCCTTTGCCTAAATTTATGAAGATGGCGTGGACATTAGTACACGAAAAATTAAAAATCTACCCAAATTCTTGTTATATGGCCCTAAAATGCCAAAAAAAAATGAGAAACAATCATGGAAATATGATGCTATTGTGCATTAGATTGACTATGATGGGACGTAAACTCTTTAGGAAATCGAAACGGTCGTTCGAGTTCATGCAGATGGCATGAACTATAGAACACGAAAAATAAAAAATCATGCTGAATTTCGATTTTATGGACCCCAAAATGCCAAAAAATGAGGAACAATCATAGAAAAACGATGAGTCTTGTTCATTAGGTCGTTTCTGCTGAGCTAAAAAAATGTTAGGCGATTCAGATCTGGTCGTCCGAGTCCATACAGATGGCGTGGACTATAGTACACGAAAAATAAAAATTTGTCATGAATTCCTGTTTTACGACCCTAAATAGCGAAAAAACGAGGAACAGTTATGGAGAAGCAATGACTATATTAGATCATTTTTGATGAACCCTTAATTATTTTAGCGCTTTGAAACCGGTCTCTCAAATTCATCTAAATGGCGTGGACTATAGCACGCGATAGCCTTAAAATACAAAAATGTGGAATGGTCATGGCGAAACCATGACTATTATTCATTAGATCGATTCTGATGGGATTGCAAAAACATAGGCAATTCGGAGCCGGTCTCCCTAGTTCATGAAAATGGTGCACATAAAAATATGGGAATCGGGCGCAATTCAATTTTTATGGCACTAAAACACCAAAAAATTGGGAACATCATGGTGAAGTGATAACTATTGTTCCATAGGTTATTTTTATGGTTTGAAATTTTTTTAGGCGGTTCTGGTATGGTCTCCTTGATGCATGCAGATTACGTGGGATATAGCACACGAAAATCTAGGGATCATGCAGAATTTTAATTTTATGTCCCTAAAATACCAAAACACGAGGAACAGTCATGGCGAAGTGGTGACTATTGTTCATTAGGTTATTTTTGATGGGCCGAAAAAAGTTTAGGTGATTCGGGTCGCCTGGATGCATACAGATGAAGTGGGCTATTGCACATGAAAATACGATAATCGGGTGGAATTCTAATTTTATGCAACTAAAATGCCAAAAAATAAGGAACAGTCATGGAAAAGTGATGACTATTGTTCCTTAGTGTGCCGGTAAAATTTTAAGCGCTTCAAGCTCAGTATCCCAGGTGGATACAGATAGCGTGTGCTATAGCACACAAAAATCTGGGAATTAGATGGAATTCCAGTTTTATGGCCCTAAAATGCAAAAAAAAGAGGTTCGATCATGGCGAAGTAGTGACTATTGTTCCTTATGTCATTTTTGGTGGGCCAACAAAATATTAGAGGGTTCAGGTTCGGTAACCCATATGCATGTAGGTGACGTAGGCTATAGCATACGAAAATCTAGGGATCAGACAAAATTTCACTTTTATGGCCTTAAAATGCTAAAAATCGAGGAACTATCAAGATGAGGCGATGACTATTGTTCCTTAGGTTATTTTTGATGGTCTCGCAAAATTTTAGGCTGTTCGGGTCTGGTCATCCGGATGCATATAGATGGCGTGGGCTATAGTACATAAAAAATCCTGGTATCAGACAGAATTCTAGTTTTATTGCTCTAAAATTTCTGAAAACGAGGACGGTCATGGAGAGGTGATGACTATTGTTCCGTAGATCATTTTTGAAGGTCCAACAAAATTTTATGCAGTTTGGGTCCGGTTGCCTGGATGCATGCAGCTGTCATGGGTTATTGCACACGAAAATCTAGGGATCAGGCGATTTTTGGTGTTTTATGGCCCTAAAACACTAAAATTGAGGAACGATCATGGCGAGGAGATTACTAATGTTCCTTATATTGTTTTTGATGTTCCGACAAAATTTTAAGCAGTTCCGGTCTGGTCACTTTGCTGCATGCAGATGGCGTGGTATATAGCACACGAAAGCTTGAGGATCGGATGTAATTCCAGTCTTATGGCCCTAAAATGCCAAAAAATAAGGAACAGTCATGGTGAGGAAATGAATATTGTTCCTTAGGTATTTTTTATGGTCCGACAAAAATTTTGGTAGTTCGGGTCTAGTTGTTCAGATGCATGCAGATGGTGTGGGCTATAGTATACGAAAATCTTGAAATAGGACGAAATTTCAATTTTACAACGTTAAAATGCCAAAAAATGAGTAACGATCATGGAAAAGCGATGATTATTGTTCCTTAGGACAATTTTGATGATACGATAAGTTTTAGCGATTCGGGTCCGGTTGCTTGGATGCATGCAGATGGCATGGGCTATTATAGCATATGAAAATCTAGGAATCCGGCGAAATTCTAGTTTTATGGCCCTAAAAATAGCATAAAATAGGAACGGTCATGGTGAAGTGATATCTATTGTTCCTTAGGTCATTTTTTGATGGGATGACAAAATTTTAGGCAATTTGGGTCTTGTCACCCAGATGTATGCAGATGGTGTGGGCTATAGCACACACAAATCTAGGAATCGGGCGGAATTTCGGTTTTGTGGTCCTAAAACGCCAAAAAGAGGAACAATTAAAGTAAAGCGATGACTCTAATTCCTAAGGTCATTTTTTATGGGTCGATAGAATTTTAGGCGATTCGGGTCCGTTCACCGGGATGCATGCAAATGGCATGGGCTATAGCACACGAAAACCTAGAAATCAGGCGGAATTCCAGTTTTATGGCCCTAAAATACCAACGAACGAGGAACGGTCATGGAGAAATAGTGACTATTGTTATTTCAGTCATTTTTTATGAGCTGACCATATTGTAACTAATTCGGGTTCGGACGTCCGGATGCATGCAGATGGCATGGCCTAAAGTGCATGAAAATCTATAAATCTGGCGAAATTCATGTTTTATGGCCTTAAAATACCAAAAAACAAGGAACGACCATGGCAAAGCGATGATTATTGTTCCTCCGATCGTTTTTGATTTTATGCGATACGGGTCCGATTGTCCAGATGCATGTAGGTGGCATGGTCTATAACACACGAAAATTTGGGAAGTGGGTGAAATTCCAGTTTTATAGCCCTAAAATGCCAAAAAATGTGGAACGGTCATGGAGAAGTGGTGACTATTGTTCGTTAGGTCGTTTTTGATAGACCGATAAAATTTTATGTGATTCGGATCTGGTCGTCCAGATGCATACGGATGACGTGGGCTATAACACTCGAAAATATAGGAATCGAGTAGAATTCCAATTTTATGATACTAAAATGCTAAAAAATGAGGGACTGTTATGGTGAAGCAATGACTATTGTTCCTAGGTCATTTTTATGTGTTATTCGAGTTCGATCGCCGGATGCATGCAGATGGCGTGTTCTATAGCGCATGAAAATCTGGAAATTAGACGGTATTTCAATTTTAAGGCCCTAAAATGCAAAAAAAAAAACAAGGAATCGTCATGGCAAAGCGGTGACTATTGTTCCTCAGGAAGTTTATATGGGCTGACAAAATTTAGATATTCAGGTCCGGTCGCCAGATGCACGCATATGGCGTGGGCTATAGCACACGAAAAAATGGGGATCAGGCGATTTTAGGTGCTTTATGGCCCTAAAATACCAAAAACAAGGAACAATCATGGCGAGACGATGACTACTGTTCATTAGGTCGATTTTTATGGTTCGAAATTTTTTTAGGCGGTTCAAGTTCGATCGCCCAGATGCATGCAGATGGCATGGGTCATAACACAAAAATATGGGGATCGGGCGAAATTCAAATTTTATGACCCTAAAATGCCAAAAAATGAGGAACAATCATGGCGAGGCGATGACTATTATTTTATAGGCCGTTTTTGATGGTCCAACAAAATTTTAGGTGGTTGGGGTCCATTCATCTGGATAAATGAAGATGGCGTGGGCTATAGCACATGAAACTTTAGGGATCGGGGTGAAATTCTTGTTTTATGGATCTAAAATGCCAAAAAATGAGGAACGGTCATGGCGAGGAGAAGACTATCCTGGGTCATTTTTGATTGTCCGGTGAAATTTTAGGCAATTCGGGTATTGTCTGTTTAGCCTAGAAATTCGTTTGTGCTTCTAATTGAACTTCAAATATTTTTGGGTTTTTATATTTATAACTACTATTATGAACTAAGGATTAAAATTAAATTATGCTAAGGGAATGTTGCTAAGTTGTAATTAATGGAAGAAAGGCACTAGGGTCATGGCATTACCTAGGTGGCTAATTAACGGGTAGATGCTACTAAGGATAGACTGACATATTTGGGGCTTATGCTATAACCGTTGCACAATTGTACGCACTGTCACACCTCTCGGTAGAGAGAGTGATTTTGCCCAGTTGACTCTCTCGAGACCAATTGGGTAGGCCAATTAGACCAAGCAACTAGGGTTCACGTAGGGTGATTACTCTCTCGAGATTAAACTCGTTAATTGGGACTACCATTTCTCATGGGTCCATCCCAATTCCTTGTTGGGTCAATTTTGGGGTCATGGTCTCTCTTTCTCAGGAAGAGTTAAATCCACAAAGCTAGAATTAGTGTTTGCAACCACCAATCCTTAATTAAAATATAAAATCAACCTAAATAACAAATACCCAATATCAATCTATCATTAGAATGCAACACCCATCAATTACCCACACTAGGGTTGAGCCACAACCCTAGCTAATAGGTTTAGCTAGACATAACTAAAGAAGAAACAAAAGAAATAGATGAGGAACTAAAAATATTAATTAATTACTAAGTAGAATCTTCAATAATAAAGAGCAAAAGTGCCAAAAATGGCTCCAATATTCGGTCTCACGAGCTCAGCTGCGTTCAGAGCATAAAACTCTGCCTAAAAATGGTAAAATTTTCTATTTATAGTGGACTAAAAAAATTGGACAAAAATACCCCTGCAGGGTTAGTGCGGGCCGCACAAACACGACCGCGGCTGCACGGGCTCTTGGACTTCACTATTCATCTCTTTGAACTTGAAGGATGCAGACCGCGTAAAATGGTAACGCGAACGCGTAAGAAATCTGGCACGAACTGCGCGGTGATGACCGCGGCCGCAAGGATTGCTCTTGACCAAAATAATAGCTCTCTGAATCTCCTGACACGGACCGCATAAATAGGCAGTGTGACCGCGATGGACGAACGCGAGCCACAAGAATCTGACTGCGGCCGCATTGTTTTTTTTCTAGAATATGCCCCATCTCTGAACCTCCTAGTGTGGTCGCGGTCACAATTGCGTGGTCCGCACTAGGCTCTTTTTCCTTCACTTCACTTGGTCTTTGATACTTGAGTAGGTTTCACTCCGTTTTGAGCCGATCTTTGACATTTCATCACTTTGTCGCTCAAACCTGCAATCAAGCACAATCTGTGAGCATTTTAGGACTATTTTGTAGCAATTTATACTCAAAGCATAGGCAAGTAGGGGCATAAAACACGTTCTAATCCTACTTACCAACTCCCCCAAACTTAAACCTTTGCTTGTCCTCAAGCAAACAAAATAAGACCCACCCCTTAAAAGAACATCCAAGTAATTCCCGCTATCCTAAAGTAACCTCAACAAGCATCGGACTAACAATTGCCCTCAGTATGAATGCATCATTAACATATTTAGACTTTGAAAACTATGTATCAAGTGTGACACAAGAGCATCAAGAGTTGACACATTTCATCAAAGAACTTCTCTCAATTACTTTGGTCATTATGGAACCCAAACTCACACGTCCTCAACTCTCCCTAAGCGAACCTCACCTTTTAGAGTATTGACACACAAACCGAGGTTGATGTACTTTCACTCATCTCTCTCAATAAGAAGGTCACACTCATCTCTCTCAAGAAGAAGGTCACAAGTCTGGCTCTAGGTACCATATGCTTGCCCCTTATGTAAGCATCCACTAATGTAAGCTTCCTTCTACTCAAGATCATATAGGGCTTTTGTGGAGTCATTGTGAAGGCTTTTGGGTAAGGGTAGGACATGTTTTGGTTCAAGTGGGTTCAATCTTCCCTTAAGCACTTCTTCTGATTCATTTTGGCACACTTTCTTGACTCATTTGAGTACTTCACTTCTTTTCAAGGGGTTAGAGGGACATATTGTCACTCTTTCTTATGTAATTCAGAGCATTTCTCCCTTTTCTACTTTTTCCACACCTTTTTCACTTTTGTTTTCCTTGAATCCTTTTTTATTCTTGGTCACATTGGTCTTTCTTTTTATGTTTTTCTTTTCTTTCTTTTTCATTGCCTTCCTTTTCTTTTGCTTTTGTACCTTTTACCGATTTGTTTCCTTTCTTGTCTCTCCCCCCAAACTTTGACATTTGCCATTACTCAAGGGAAGATTTGGATGCCAAGAGAGGGTATCATTAAGAATGGGTATAGGCTTGTAGCATCGGTTATTGAACGAAAAAGGTTTAAGGCTCAAAAGGGTAAACTAGGGATCATCTCATTGGTAGGCCATGGAATTGTTCAACTTGAAATTTGGATCAAGGAGAGCCTATAATCACTTCTCAAGTCAAATTTCACCTATGATTTTGCCTCAACAAACATTTAGGGCAAGTTCTAGACCATTGGCTCGGGACTTGGACTCACAATTAGATTTCTCACCACACACACTCAAGGATTGCTAATGACATCGAGTCGAGGGCCCACAACGACCTTAGTTACGATTTAAGCACACAATTGTCCGAAAAGACCACATGATGATTGTTTGGTCAACATAAGAGTCTCAAGGCCACAACTTTCACCATTCTAAACACAACATTATGCCTTTGACCATAGGATCAAAGGCAAATGTGCTAGGCCCAAGTAAAGCTTTGCTTGAGGTACCCTTAACTACAACTATCCAAAAAAAAAAAAATCAAAAACGGACTCAGTCCCTTAAGAAGGTTGTCACGCCATCTATCATTGGGAAGAGCCACCCGGTTCACACACTACTCCACCCTTGGAAAGAACCGTGGCATTAAGAAAACCAAGGGCTTATTGAAAATGCCAAAAACAAAACAAAAGGCTACAAGCCTATCTATTAAGCTAAAAACAAAAAATTTTGCGAAAATAGAAAATCGAATGAATATGTATAATAGGGGAGTAGAATATACAATGAGGGATAAATATATACAGAAATGTAACTTTATATACAAACAAAAAGAGAGAATAGACGTACGATAAAGGTAGCTAAATGTAAAGTTATATACAGCACGAAAAAGAAAATCAAAGTAAAGCAAAAGCTATCAATCTATATATACAGTCATCCAGATAATCAAGTAGGGTGCACCCCCACGAATAAGAGCTGGCATTGTCCCTAATGCCAACTATACAAATAAGAATAAAAATCAATGAAAGAATATAGAAGAGCTCCCTAAGACTTGTCCGTCTGCATGGGATACTCAGTGGTCCACTAGTCCTTTGTATGGGTGGGAACCTCAGATTGGTTTCTGGACTCCTGCTGCTCAGCTGCTGGGAATAGGACCTGCTCCTGGACCGGCTGAATGCTAGGTGCAGCATGTGGCAAACTAGAAGGGGTCTCCTATGGGACTGCCACCTCAATCACTGCATCAGTTTTACTGGGGAGCTTCCTCTTCTTCCTTGGGGGCTTGGGTGCCTGCTCATGCTGTGGCTGTGGCACTGCTACTGCCAGAGGGGCTGGATCCCCGAATAACAAGTCTAAAGGCATTTGTTCTGCCAATAGCTTATCCACATCAGTCCTCAGCGCTTTCACCGATTCTGTTGAAGCCCGTGACTTCCTCATCTTCTTGTGCTCTCTGGCAAGATCCATCAATGCCTTGCCATGTGTATCCACCGCCTTAGTCAAGGCGTTGTGAGTCCTCATAATCTTCTCTTGGTTGTCCAGGAGTGTCTTCAGAGTATCCTCAATGGACTGAGGAACCTGAGCAGTGCGAGGTGCTGCATGGGCCTCAACTGTAGCAGACAATGTTGATAACTTGGATGTTGCAGCTAGCATCCAGTTGTTCAAACTGGCCAAGGTCTGGCTCAGCTGATGGGCCGTGAAAGGTTGATCCCGGGAAGAGGGAAACCCTGGGCCAGCTGAAGTGCTGGGCCTAGCAGAAGAGGAAGTCACATCATCAGTGGTGGTGGCAGCAGGTATGGAGGGAAGCTCGGTAGAAGGCTCTACAGCAGACTCTTCTACAACTGGCTCCTCAGACTGGCCAGTTGGTGCAAAGGTAGGTGGCTTGTAGTTCTTGCCCTTTGGGTTGTCCGACCCCTGAATGCTATACCATGAGAATGGGGCGACCGATCTTACTTTCACATCACAGGACTTTTTCTTTACTTTGAAATCCCGGAAATACATGGTGTGAGTTTTAGGGAAAGGGTAATTCCTGTCATACTCTCGTCCCACATCAGAAATCACACAGGACATCACATTGCCCACATTGATAGGGTACCCGGTCATAATAGATGCAATCAACACCGCATGGGGAAGAGGAATAGCCTGATCATGGGTAGAAGGGTCAAGCCGACTGCACACAAATGTCAACCACCCTCGAGCCTCAAAGTTGAAGGTCTTCCGAAATATTTTCTTCCCTGCTTGCAACCAATCTAGAACAGTACGCGGGTGGGCTAAGTATCTAGCTAACCAAGGGCGAACCTCTTCACCCATTGCCAATTTCTCATTGTACTGGGTTTTATCCTCGTCATCGAACCCTAAGTACTCATTGAAAGCTTTATAATAGAATACTACACTTTTGTTTCGCACTTCGGTTGCAATTGAGCCCTTTTTGATGTGGGCCACATTGCAATAAAACTCCTTTACCATGTGCTCATTGGCATCTACTAACTCATCCCGAAAGTGCTCCCATCCCACTCTAGTATGGAACTGTCTATGTACATTAGGAAGTAGGGGTAGCAGGTCAGTTGTAATGATACTAATCTCTGGAATCAATTTTTGCAGTGGCCACCACTTTCTGAACTTGTGGAAAGACACTTGGCTGACAAATTGATCCTCCCAGACTTCAGGTTTTCTTGTCCGTTCAACACCCCTAACCTGCGGCACACCATAGTCTGGTACCTCATTATCACCATTGGTCCCACCTTCTACACTCTCCCCAGATACTGAAGCTGTGGGGGAGGTGGAGTATTCACCGCTGCCTGCCTCTGAGCCATTAGGCGACTCAAAATGTACACTTTACGGAGCTTGGGCTGTAGATGTAGCTGAGACTGAGGGAGCTGGTCCTGAGTCAGAGATATGTCCTGAGAGGGTAGGTACTCACTCCCCGATTGGTCATCATCACTAACATCTTGTTTTCTTGTTTTCAATTTGGGTCGGGGAGTGAGTTTTGCTTGTTTCGCTTTTCCTCCCCGGGAGGAGTCACCTCGGCCGGGTAGTTTGGCACCTCGTCCTCATTGTTTTACCATTTTCTGCAAGCAAACATGTCTAACATTGTTAGTTGAATCACGGATAGTGAATAAGTTATTGAAAATAATTACAGAATATCAGATGAATAGGTTGCAGACACCACTGCAGAACAGGGCACCGCGAACCACACCATCAGGAGTGTGGCAGTGTCAGGGGCACCGTGGACCGCGCTATGATGACCACGGGCCGCGTTGAACAAGGCCCAGAAACAACACCTCTCTGAATCACCCAACGCGGTCTGCGTAAAATGGGTGCGCGGTCGCTGGAGCAGGTTTAGCTTTCAATCATTTTAACTACGTGGACCGCGGGCCACGCTGAGGCAATCCTAGGGACTAAGTTAGGGTTTCACACATTCTTCCATTTTTTGTTCAAATTCTAACCCCTACTTGTCCCTACTCAGTTACCCAATCATTAATTACTTTAAACACCCAAAAACTAACATAGATTCTACCCTAGATTAACAGTTCGAGTAAAAATGGGAAGAAAAATAGAAGTTACACTACTGGGCAAGAAATAAAATGAAAAATAAGAAATTAATTAACTAGGGTTGCCTGAAACGTTACCATATGTGTGAAGAATAGGTGCAAGTATTCCAATCAAGCAAGAAAAATCGGTCTTAGAATAAGATGAACAGTCAAAATAGGGTTCATGGCTTTCAATTTGCGAAAAGTGTAAAGTGAGACCCTGGGTCTCTATTTATAGAAAACTGTAGGCCCCGTACTTACCTACCAGCGCGGCCACACAAAAGCGATCACAGGCCGCGCTGGGTTTGATCATGAACCCTAGTAGAAAGCAGCCCACGCAGACCATGCAAAAAGGGATGCGGCCGCGTGAGTCCACCGCAGACCGCATTAACATGACCGCAGCCATGCGGGGAACTTTAGAGACTGTGCACTTGTTATAATTTGTTTTGCACTGCTTCAACACAATCCTTGCAACATCTCACAAACAATTAGCTTAAAAATCCTAAGCTACTAAGAAAATCAAAGAGAAAGAAAAAGACATGGGTTGCCTCCCAAGAAGCGCCTGATTTAACGTCGCGGCACGATGTATGTTACTATCATATCACCTCAAATCAAGAAATGCCACCACGTGGCTCTCATCAAATTCTCCAAGAAGCAATAAAAAGCATGTCTAACAAGTTTGTTCACCATCCGATCAATGAATGGCAAGGGATAATAGTTACTGTGGGGCTCTTTGTTCAGATTTCCATGGTTCATGCAAAACCGCCAATCAGTGTCTGGTCTTGTGGGAAACCACACATTATGAATAGTAGGCATCATTTCATGCTCTGCTGCAGGTAGTCTCCCTTGAAGCTCCAAAAAAAAGTTGCATCATCCTTGACGATAATATCGGGCTCAAAGATTGTGAGGCAAAGGTGTGGCTCAACTTGTTTCATCTCTAACATCGGAGGCACCTCAATTGTATCTAGAGGAGTGTCCCGATGATCAAGTTCCAATGACAAATAACTGGGCTCACACGATTCTATGACATGTAAAGCATCTATGCCCATCACTCTACTTGCATCATCATTTACATCATGATTTAGAGGTGCGGACACAAGGGGATCTTCAACATTAATCACAGAACTTGTCTCATCCATTATCACAACTGTGAAAATGTCAACAAATGAGCATACCTTGGTGCCATTAGGTTGACGCATGGACTTACAAACAGGGAAAATAACCTTCTCATCATTCACTCGGAATGTCAACTCTTCGGCCTCGACATCAACCAACGCCTTCCCCGTAGCGAGGAAAGGTCTCCAAAGAATAATCGGCACTTCAAAGTCCACCTCGCAATCCAAGATGACAAAATTGGCCGGCAATATAAACGTATCCACTCGGACAAGAACATCATCAATTATACCCAAAGGTCTCTTCATTGACCGGTCTGCCATTTGAAGTCTCATTGAGGTTGCTCGAGGTTGCCCAATTCCCAAAGTCTTGAAGATCGAGTACGACATCAAATTAATGATAGCCCCCAAATTACAAAGGGCTTTGGCAAAATCCGCGCTTCCGATTGTACAAGGAATAGTAAAGGCTCCACGATCCTCAAGCTTTGGAGCAATAGAGTGAACAATAGAACTCACTTGATGCGTCATTTTAATTGTTTCACACTCTATCAGCCTCTTCTTAGTTACTAAATCCTTCATAAACTTTGCATACCCCGACATTTGTTCAAGTGCCTCCACCAATGACACATTGATAGTAAGACTCTTCATCATTTCAATAAAATTTTTGAATTGATGGTCACTCTTGTGCTTTGCTAATCTTTGAGGATAAGGAGGGGGTGGCCTAGGCAAGGATGCCTTGGCCTTCGGTACAACCGATTTGGGTATATCAATCACGTGTTCCTAGATGGGTTCACGACATCTTGAGTTTCAACCTCGACTTCATCATCAATATCAACTCGCACATCATTGGTCACATTTTGTTCAATCACATCATCAACGTTCATAGGCACATCATCATCATGCAACACAACATCATCCTCCACAACTCGCTTTTCTCTCGAGGCATGCACATCACCGCCTCTTCCACTCCTAGTTGTAACCTCCATGACATGGTTGTTATTTCCACCCTTAGAGTTCACTACCGTATTGTCACACCTCCTTTTTACACTTACCCCGAGGGATAAAGTATAAGGGAGTTTTTCCATTTTAAGTGACATTATTCAGCTCAGGATTGTTGATTTATTTAGAGTCGCCACTTGGGAAAGGTTTGGCTTTTTGTGTCCCAAGTCACCGGTTTATCTTGAATCCCAATCCGAGGAAAATTTTTGACTTCCCAATTGGAGTCTGCGAACCAGAAATTCTAAGTAAGGAATTCTGTTGACCCGAGGGAAGGTGTTAGGTACCCCCGGATCCTGTGGTTCTAGCACGGTCGCTTAAACTGTTATATTTGGCTAAAAATCTGATTTTTATACATGTTGTAACTTATGCACCTTTTAACTTTAAACCGCTTTTATTATTATTATTTTAAAGAGAATTGCAACGTCATGAAAACGCGTCTCGAACCATGTCACATAAATGCACCCGCGGTTTCCGACACGTTTCAACTTCGTTGGGATTTTGGATTTGGGTCACATAAATGTGCACCCGTAATTAGGATAGTAAAATTATTCAATAACGGCCCTAAAGCGACTAGCGTATTGTTAACTTTGAGGAAGGCCGTGAAATTCGCTTAACGGCCCATCCCGAATTCTAAGTATTTTAATATAAACATTTAAAAAGGGCCCCGCAATTTATGTATTTTTGTTTGGCTAGGCTCATCTCACCTTATTATTTAAAGGTCAACCTAAAGCGAATTACGATTTTCTATTTATGTTTTGTCTCTAAAAGGGACTAATTAATTTATATTTAAAGTCCGGACTTCAAATTCAAGTCCGGATTCAAACAAGAGGGGAGAACCTCTTAATTTGAATCAGCTACCTAACTCAAAAGCCCAAATTTATATTACAAATTAACCCCTATATTCCTAGTATGATTTTAAAGGACTTTTGGCTTCTAGTATTTTTGGGCCTTGAAAGTTTAGCCCAGGCCTGTAACGTGGAGTTGCCCGGCAACTGGGCTTCAGTAAAATTCATTTAAATCAGGCCTGTAACGTGAAGCCCAAACAATATAACTCAAGGTCCAACTCCTATCTAATTAGTGGTGGAATTCTTAGTGTTAAGTGAATGTGGATTTAATTCATATGACTACTAGTCTGGACCAACCAAACAGTGGGAATAGAATTGATAGCTCATTTGCTAAATGTATATTGTGCTTGAGACCTGATTTTGTTTGCTTGAATGATATGCCAAAACAAGGATGAAATTGAACCATTTTTACATCCTAACTGATCTTTACTTATACTATTTGAGTTTCAACAAAAATCCAACAAACACGACACATTTGGGTACAAACTTTATAGAAACAACTCTTACAATTATGAACAAGCAATCCAAATCCAAAATCTGATTAACTATTAATTTAAAAAAAATAATTAACAAAATTAATTCATTTTCTTTCCAATTAATGTAACATATTCAATTTAAGCATAAACAAACCAAATTAAGAGAAAGTTTTAAACTCATAAAATAACACAACAATCATATGGCAGTCATAATTATCAAAGAAACAAGAACACGGAGAAAACCTCAAGCAGTCACGATTTTCGATTCACAAAATCTCCAACTCCGATTCCAGCGTAAATTGAGCATTTGTTTTGCAAAGGACCAGAAATCGGAAACCGCGAACAAGGAAACATCTTGAACCAAAACCCACTGATTTGATCGACTCGACGGTGAGGAGGGGATGAAGAAGACCAGAATATAGGGGGTCGTTTTGGCTGCCCGGTGTATATCGAGTGTATATTGAATGTATATACAGTGTATACAGCTCTCTCCTCTTGCTCTCCTCTCCCAGATTTCTCGTTTTGTTTTTGTATCCTCTCCAAAAAATCCTAGATCACTCTCTCTCTGCCCTGCTGCTGCGTTTTACATGCTAGAAATCACAAATCTGAGGGAGTTTTGTTGGTGTTTTGTTGCATTTTAGTGGTTGTCCCTTAGAGGAAGTGATGGCTCTCCTTTTTGTGTGTGTGTTAGTGTCAAAATCAGATGGAGGGGTTTGTTATTTAATAATGAGTGGGGAATGGCTGGGGAACATGAGTGGAGGAGAGTGGGAGGTAGTGGAGAGAGTGGGGGAAGTGGGTGAAGTGGGAAGTTAGTGTGAAAATAAATTCAAACATGGTAAAAAATTAGGTGCTCACAGCTACCCCTCTTTGCTCGGAAACACGAAGAGTTTTTAGGTAAAGATAAAGTGAACCATGTGACTAATTTTTAATCATATCGTTATTCAAAGGAGGAAGAAAATAAAAAGGAAAGGCGCAACCGAGTCCTGGTTTTGGACAGCCTACATATCCCGGGTTATAAGGGAATCAGGTCGCGTGTAGTTCAGAAGTGGATAACGTGATGGAGTGATGAGTTCGATAGTCGAGTGAGGTGCCGTTCCGTCGAGGTTCCGATCCGCGATCTCGTTATTACTTTAAATCAAAAAATGGAAAAGGCTAACTAAGCCTATTAGCTACGAGTTACAAGATTCCTATCTATGAGTCTTCTGAAGCTTGATCTTGAGTCTTGATTGATTCTTCATGCAGACACTGATCTAAATCTTGATGCTTATTAGCTGCAGGTGTTGGTTCAATCTTCTTCAGCTTTTCAAACCAAAATGGGACATGCAGAGCTTGTGACCTCAATCAAATTTTGAGCAATCCGCACCTTTGTCCGCTTCATCATTTTGAATTCACTTCTTTTTGTTCTTTTTCTTCTTTTCTTTATTCTGGATTGAGACTCATACTTTTGGTCATCTCGAACCCTGCATCTCGAGGTAAAACCTGCTCAGATACCAAAACAAACAAACGAACGAAATTTTTCTGCCCCAGTTTTCACTAGGAAAATTTCGTGAGATATTTGTAACAAAAGTCGGAACTTTTTTTTAAAGCAATAAAATAAGGATTGCATCTGTTTAGTAGGAAAAAGGTTAGGGAATGGAGCCCTATATCTAAAATGTCAACTCAGGGATTGGAGCCCTAATGTTGGCAAAAAAGACGACAAGGAAATGGAGGCTCTATGTCTAGAAACTCAACTCAGGGATTGGAGCCCTAATGTTGATAAAAAAAAAAGACTAAAGAATGGAGGCCCTATGTCTAAAGATCTCAACTAGGGATTGGAGCCCTAAGTTGGAAAATAAGAGTGCTAAATTGTGTACCTATGCTAAACTGAACCGAGAAGGATTTCTTTTTTTTTCCTTTTTTTTAATAGAAAAATCAACATTTTTTGTTCTTTCGAGAAAATAATTCTTTTAAACAAATTGTTCCAACGCCTCTTTTTTCTTTAAAAAAAAAGTCGAGAAATCCTATTTTTTTTCAAGTTATCCTAGGAGAAAATTCGTCAGACTAGGTTTTCTATCTTAGGAGAAAGATTCATCAGACTAAGATTTCTATCCTAGGATAAGGTTCATCAGACTAAGATTCTCTATCTTAGGAGAAGATTCATCAGACTAAAATTTCTATTCATCAGACTATTTTCTATCTTAGGAGAAAGATTCATCAGACTAAGATTTTGATCATAGGAGAAAGTTCATCAGACTAGGTCTCTTTTCTTATCTTAGGAGAAAAATTCATCAGACTAAAATTTTGATCCTAGGAGAAAGATTCATCAGAATAGGTCTTTTTTCTTATATATATCTTAGGAGAAAAATTCATCAGACTAAGATTTCTATCCTAGGAGAAAATTCATCAGACTAGGTTTCCTATCTTAGGAGAAAGATTCATCAGACTAAGATTTTTATCCTAGGAGAAAATTCATCAGACTAGATTTTCTATCTTAGGAGAAAGATTCATCAGACTAAGATTTTGATCCTAGGAGAAAGTTCATCAGACTAGATTTGCTATCTTAGGAGAAAAATTCATCAGACTAAGATTTTTATCCTAGGAGAAAGTTCATCAGACTAGGTCTTCTATCTTAGGAGAAAAATTCATCAGACGAAGATTTTGATCCTAGGAGAAAGATTCATCAGACTAGGTCTTTTTTTTTCATATCTTAGGAGAAAGATTCATCAGACTAAGATCTCTTTTTGGTATCTTAGGAGAAAGATTCATCAGACTAAGATTTCTATCCTAGGAGAAAGTTCATCCGACTAGGTTTTCTATCTTAGGAGAAAGATTCATCAGACTAAGATTTCTATCCTAGGAGAAAATTCATCTGACTTGATCTTCTATCTTAGGAGAAATATTCATCAGACTAAGATTTCGATCCTAGGAGAAAGTTCATTAGACTAGGTTTTCTATCTTAGGAGAAAGACTCATCAGACTAAGATTTTGATCCTAGGAGAAAAATCATCAGACTAGGTCCTCTTTTTGTTATCTTAGGAAAAAGATTCATCAGACTAAGATTTTGATCCTAGGAGAAAGTTCATCAGACTAAGTCTTCTATCTTAGGAGAAAGATTCATCAGACTAAGATTTATATTGGGAGGAAAATCTATCAGACTAGGACTTTTATCCTAGGAGAAAAAATGTGAGGATCCATGGCAAGATTTTATGCACAATAGCAAGACATATAAAGGCAAAGATTTGAGAAACTTCCCTTTGTCGGCTCTTTTCTTCTTTCTTTTTCTTCTCTTTTTTTTTTTGTTTTTTGTTCTTTGTTTTTTTTCTTTCTTTTTCTCTTTTCTTTCCCTTCTTTTTTTTTGAACCACTTTCCTTGCATTGCTTTGTTCCTGTTGCAAAAAAAGAAAAATTTGTCAACTTTAAAAATGGTGATCGGTTTGTGGCCTTGAGTCTTGGGCAGCTTGGCATCTGCTCAATCAGCTTAAGTCGGTTTCAAGAGACTTTTTCTCTGCATCAACCATGATTATTTCACACCCATTATCATTTGTATTTGGTGGCTCAATCAGCCTTGTCCCGATTGGAGATCTTTGCTCAGGTGACCTATTCTGATATCTTTAATGACTTTCTTCTTTTTGAGCAATTTGTCGGTCAGAGAGAATCACCAAGTATCTTTGCTTGCGCCAAGTAGGTTGACAAGAGTCTTTTTGAGGGGAAAGCCTTTGCATGAATCCTCAAGGAATGTTGAAAGTAACAACCGAGTGCGCTGACCAAATTTACTTTGTGCAACCGAAAAGCTGGTAGCAGATTTTGAATCTTTTCTTGCTTATTTTGACAAGGACTGACTCAGAGTGAAGGACATAATGATGCAAAGAAACAAGTATTCACAAGAAATGCCCCTGTCGGAAGGACAGAATGAATATTTTTTTTTTCAATGGCTATCCTTAATGGTCATGACATGTATTTTGGACTCAATGACCTGATCTATCAAACTAATCCCATCTTCCCTTTTTTCCATTCTTATGACCTTTGAAGTCAGGCTTGTTCGTGCCAATCCTTTGTATCGACTTCACGACTCACTTTCGACAAGTAGTGCCCCGAGGGGTCTTCACCAACAAGTCTCTCTCATTTATTCATCTCTACTTACCGTTGTCTTACAGTGCCTGTAAAGGTTTTCACTGGTAAGACTCTCTCATTTTTCTTATTCTTTTTCTTTCCTCTTTTTTTATATTTTCTTTTGTAAGCAACTTGACAGTGTTCTATGTCGTGTGAAAACGATTGCTCATTGCATGCTTCTTTGTCATTTTTGAAGGCATATCGGGAGGTATTTATTTGAAAGGATTTTGGATATGGTTGGAAAGAAAGAACGTCATGAAAGCTCAAAATAGACTCAAAATTAGGGGTTGTAGACTTACAACTCTTGGAATCAACTCTTTCAATAGTGAAATAAACTCTTTTTTTTTTACCCAGTTTCAGATACTAGGTATTTTTTTTGGATTTTTCTGAATTCTTATTTGGTTGGACCGAACCGTGAGGCTGCCTACGTATCCATATTTTTTAAGGAATCAGGTCTAACGTAGTTCAAGCATTTGACCTAACTATAATTCATTTTTCTTTCTATTTTTTTTTCTTTTTCTTTTTTTGTCTCTTTTTTTCCAAATAAGTTGCCCCATCTTCTATTTTTTGGGGGCATGGAACTTTGACATTTCTTTTCTTCTTCATTTTTTTTATTTGAAAATTGCCCCAATTTGTACTGTTAGGGACATGAACTTTTTTTTTCTTTTTCGTTTTTTTTTACTCTTGACTCTAAACTTGATTCCAAAAGAGGATGGTCAAAGAAAATATTACATACTCAAAAGGGGTAGCGAAGGATATAAAGTGCTTGGGTAGCAGAAAAAGGGCGTTCCAGTCTCGAGAACGCCAAACATATTATCTTTTCACGATCACAGCATTGACGAACAATTCTGTCTTCTTGGTATGCCGTGGTCACAAGACACTTTCCATCCCTTAATGCCAAACTTTTCAACAGACCTTAATTGATTAAACATCCTCAAGACCGATCTTCACATTGATTTAAGATGAATTTTACTCGACCTTAATTCCAAAGTATTTCAACTCTTTATTCATCCTCATAATTATTTTTTCAGTTATCCAATTCCAGATTGAATCAGTTTCTAAGATTTGCCCAAAATTTCCGCATGCATATCATGTCATTAAAACTAGTGAGAAAAGAACTAGGAATAGAATGACACGAACGGACCAACTATATTTTATCGAATAAGGATGGAAGGGTTTGATCACAAAAAGAAGAAGAAAAGACGACAAGATAAGCTACCATGACTCCTCTCTGTCTAAAAAAGGAGTGACTTTCCAGTTGCTAAGCGACATCTAGCCACAGACTTACACATTAACATTACTATGATATTTGACCATTTTTATTGCTATGGATTCAGCACTCAAATTCTAACTTTTGATCAAATTGTTCCCCATATTGGCTATCGGATTTCAGGATTGAAAACATGGGAATTTCACAGTACTTATATTGCCAAAAAGACTTGGACTAATTCTCATGTTTCCCTATCATCACAGATCATCCAAGCAGAGCATGTCATGTTGCTCAAAACTGGTAGAAGTTGCCTCTATTTTTATCACCAACTTGCCTACTTGCCTTTTCGTGACCTTAATTGGATCAACAACAGTGGTTCTTTTTCCTTCATTTGAGAAGAGCTTTTATTTCCGAGGGATCTTGGATTGTTTTTGGTGACTCGCCATTGCAAACCAACAAACCGACCACCTTTGACTAGCTTTTATTTCAAAACAACAACCATATTAGAAAACACTCTTTCTTTCTTTTTTTCTCTCTTTTCTTTCTGTTTTTTTTTTTGCTTTTCTTTCTTTTGTTTTTTCTTTTATCTTTTTTTTTTGTTTTTTTTTTGTTTTTAATCAATCGATCGAACCTGATATAGGTTGCCTACGTATCATGACGCCGCATAAATCAAATCTTGCGTAGTTCGGGAAGATTAGGAATAAAGAAAATAAACTAACTTTTTTTTTTCTTTTGTATTTTGGACTTTTTTCGAAAGAAAGACTTAAAAAGAAGAAATAAAATATTTTTGGATTTCGATTTGTTTTTTTTTTTTTTTTTT